>NGBS01001263.1:0-17160 GCA_002245135.1 Proteromonas lacertae | reverse complement strand
TGCAAGCAAAGCTTTAGATATCATGAAGGTATTAGGGTTAGGAAAAGTTAGAGGAGGAATAAGATTTGGCGTAAATGGAGGTAGAAGACGTAGAAGAAGAGGCAGTCGAGCAAGAAGACATAGACATCGTACATACTGTATAAAAGGAGGAGCACATACAAGTATTCCTATGAAATTAAATAATTTCCTTTTAAGTAAAATCTCATCTTAAATTTTTATTATTATTTTTATTTTTGTTTTTCTATATAAAAATGAATCCATATTACAATAACAATAGAAATCAATCATATTATCAGAATTACGATGATGGATTTTATGATGATTATTACGATGATGATGACTATTTATCTAAAAGTGCTCAAATAGACTTACAAATACTAAGTCAATTACAAGGATTGAACAGTGCATTTCAACAGCATCTACTGCTCCTAGGAGAAAGCTTACATCAGAACAATATAAGAATAGGATTAAAAGTTGAAAAAGCTCGAAAAGCAAAAAAGGAAAAAACTAAAAAAACTGCTCCAAAAAAGAAAGTTGTAGAAGTAAGTTCAAGTGAGGATGAGGATGAGGAATCTAAAAAGTCAGTAGAGAGTGAAGGATCAGATGAAGAGGAAATTACAGAAAAGAAATCCTCTGATAAAAGCAAATTAAAGGATCCTCCAAAGAATGCTCCAATTGGTGAAGCCAAAGTAGAAAAAATTAACGGAATTATTATAGATCCTAGTAAGGAAGCATTTGCTCCATTTATTAAAATTTATATTTTTAATTCATTTTGTTTTCTTGGGTAATATGAAAAAATCAAATATTATTAACAAATGATCACTGAATTGGCAAAAAGAGTATCTTCTAGGATAGGCAAGAGATCTCATAAAAGAAAATACAAAAGAAATTAAATAAAAGTTTCAAGAGATTAGCATATGATATGGATGCTCCTGAATTAGTATACAATGTTAACCAATCTAGATTGGATCATTTACAAGGAATGCAATTCGATAGCCAATTACAGAAAATAAATGAACTGAAAAACAACTTAATAGATATTAATAAAAAAATAACAGACTATGAAGGAATGGAATCTCTACCAGTTAATGAGGATAATAAAGATGAAATCTTCAAAGAGAACAAGAAATGATAAAATTAAATTAGGAAAACAAAGATTAGAAAATCAATGAAGATGATGAAAGGAGGATTTATGTTTGGAGCTTCTGATCCTCTAACAAGAAGTGTTCCATATGGAAGGACAGGAAGTATAAGAGATTCTTTATTACCAAGAATGTATGATCCTAAATCAATTCCTACAGGAGGATTAAATTATGATCCTTTAAAAGATGGAGTTGGAGATGCAGATATAAGTAATTTTTTAAAAGTAATTTTTAATTCTTATTATATTTGTTTATAGGTTTGAATGAAAGAAATGAGGACAATTCTCGAAATATCAAGATTAATAAACTTATAGTTGAAAATTCCTATCCTTCTATCAATATTGTTCCTCCAGAAAGACCTCTTACAGTTCAACAAACACCTACTTTTACAACTCCGATTGCAACTTTAGGAAGAACAACAGAAACTCCAATATCCTCTTTTGTAAATGAAAGAAAATTATCTGAAATGTATATTGAACCAAAGAATTATTTTCTATCAAAAACTTCAGGGTATGCTCAAACAGATGAACCTCAGTTGTTAAAACATTGGGTTAATCCTTCAGTTAATTACCACCTCCTGAAAGATCATTTAGTACAGAGGAAACTAATACAAATCCTCCTCCTGAATATAAAGATGCACAAACAGATGTGTATAAACCATTTCCTCCACCTCCTCCAGAAACTAAAACTGCAAGTACTATGTTTGATCCTCCACCTTTTCAACCAAAATGGAGTATTATGAATCGTCCTATAAAAAATTACATTACTCCAGATGATCCTCATTATGAAAATTATATTGCACAAATGAATAGACAAGCAACATATAATCATGCTGTATTAGATCATCCTAGATATATGACACCAGAACAAAGAGCAAAATATAGTATACCTGATATCAATGAGATGGGACAAAGATATGATAATTTTAGAAAAGAAAATTCTCATTATTTTTAAAATACATCAAAATACAAAATCCAGATTTTCCGTTATTAACCAATCAAATGTTAGCAATTAAAATTTAAGTATTGTATAACTGATATTTTATTTTCAATTTTCTTGTTGGTTTTTAAGAAAAAATGTATTCAGATTTACATCTTGATTATCCTAATACTCAATTGAGGATGGCATCATTGAAGGAATTAGAAAAAGGAGTATATACTATTGTTATAGCAGACAACATGGAGGAAAGATTAAAGAATTGGAAGATTCGCATTTATTACGGTTGTAGCGATATTCATTTCAATTTTCTATACCATGGAAATGAAATAGAATTATCAGTACCTACCAAAACTAAACCGAAAGTAGAAGGACTAGTTTCTGAAGATCAAATAATAATGAGGCATTTATTCTAAAAAGGATTTTGATCTTATTTGTGTTTATTTTCTTGGGTTTATTTCATTTTCATTTTTCTTTCTATTTTCTTATGAAACAGGATAATCTTGACTATATTGATTTTGGGTTGTTTGAAAATATAAATAAGAGGAAATGGTGGGATATGGAGGAAATTTCTATATCTCATGAATATTATGAGGATTATAAGTTATGTGTGGAGGAATATAAAGATTATTTACAATATGTTAAAAAGAAGAAAAACAAGAAGAAGGAAGAAAATATTCCTCAATCATTAGAGAGACTCCTAATGAGCATTGAGGATAGTCGATCCTCCTATCAAAGGAAACATGCGAAAATTGCAGAAAGGATTTGGAAGATAAGGAACATATCGATTATCTGCTTGATTTTAGATTACGACAAAGAAAAGGAAGAAGAAAGGAAAAATGTAAAGAAAAGGAAAACAATTTGATTGGTTAATTAGAATTTTACTAATTTCTTGATTTTATTTTAATTAAGTATTTTCTAAAACTATTTGAAAACTTATCATAAATTTAAAAATCAAAAAATGAATTCCGATTTACAAGATGATATGAACATAAGTTCATTTCCTAGTTCACCAAAGGTTGCTCCTCCTCCTCCACTCATAATTCCTCAATTAGATGAATCTAAGGTACTTACAAAAGAGAATTTTGATGACTTTATTTTTAACAACTCTCATTTTTGGGATATTATGGTGAATCATACAAGAAGTATGACAGAGATCCTTTTAAGAAATCTTATTGATGGATTAAGCTTATACAGGATAGCAAATGCAAGACAAGAGGATTTTATTGATTTCCTCACTGCTTGGAAATCAAAAATTCCTTTATCAGATTTTAAAATAGGAACTAATCCTATCGAACCATTTGCAGATGATGATGAAGAGGAAGAAGATGATAAAGTCATTCCTATTCCTAAAAAGAAGAAGGAATCAGCTCCAGTACCAGAAGGATCACAAAAGTGTTCTACATGCAACAAAATCCTTCCTTTGGAAAACTTTGCAACAAAGCCAAACGGTGACAAAAACAAAAGTTGTGAAAGATGTCGCTTAAAAAAGAAGGAGTATTATGATAAACAAAGACAACAAAAGAAACAAAGAAATGTTAAAGAGGAAGATTCAAGTAGTGGAAAAGTAAAAGTTGAATTATGTCCTAAACCAGCTCCAAAGAAAAGAAAGATTGATGTTGTCATTCCTTCTGCAATGGATGAGGATCCTGATGATGATGAGGAAATAGATAGTGAGGAAATGGAAATATAAATTCTAATATTAATCTTTATTTTCATATTTCTTGTTGTTTTTAGAATATATATATATTCAAAATGCCTAGATATAGAATTAATACTTTTTCATTAAAAGCAAATAATGTTGGACCTGTAGTTTGCAAATTATACAGGTATATGGTAATAGATAGAGGAAATACATATCAGCTTATATGGTATATCAAATTTAATCCTCAAGTATTACAGAATATTATTATGGGTGGAGATAGATGGATTCATGTAGTACCATATCGTACTAGCGATGTTAATGATGAACCAGAATTATGGTTTATTGGAACCGGAATGAGATCTATGCAACTTGATTTACCTGAATTAATCTTTAATCCAACTCCTAATCCTCCAATTTTGCTTCGTGGAAATCTTAATGTAAGACAAAGAAGATATTTACAGCTTCATTTATTATATGATCCTTTAGATGAAGATGATGATGATGATGATGAATAAAACAATAATTAATTTCATTTTTAATTTTCTTGTTGTTTTTGTATATTATACTCTCATAATTACAAAATGTTATCAAAAAATAATGAGACTGTCTTAGAGACAAATGTTGAGGAAATCAAGGAAAGTATAGGAATCCTCTTAGTATATGTCATCCTTTGGGTTGTAACAGAAGTCATCAAAATTGTATATTATACTTATAAAGCATATTGTCCTCCTAAAGTAATTGAAGTTGTTGAGGAAATTCAGCATAATTTGGGAAGTGCAAATAAGAAGGATGAAGAAGAGGATATTATTGAAGAAAATGAAGAATTATCCTCTATAAACAAGACATATAGAACAAGTAGTGGAAGATTACACTATCCTCCGTCAAAATATTCTGATACAATTTAGAAAATGTTATAGAGTAATTTTAAAATCCTAATTAATGATTTTTTTCTAAGTTCCTTTTTTGGGTTTCGAAAATCCTCTTTTTTCGTAAAAAGTAACGGTTTTTGTAACGAAGGAAAATCCTCCAATCATAATCGACCGTTACTTTTTGAGTAAATTTGCCGTTACTTTTCATTCTGAGTTTTCCTGCCATTTTTATGGTTAGAATTTTCAAATATATGGAAATTAATACTACTGAGATATTGAAATTAACAGTTGCTACAGCAGAAGCTACTAGGTAATATTATGTTATTAATATAATGTAGGACTTTTACTAAGTTCTTGGGAAGTCAACCAATTTACCCCCATGAAAAATGGAGCAATGAGGATGATGCTGTTGTGAGAGGATTATACTCTCAACTTGGTGCATTTATTAATCAACTAAATACTAATCCTGCTGGAGTATATTTTGTATGTATTATACTTGCAATAGACTTGGAAACATTATGAAAAGGAGGAAAAGGAGGAAAAGGAGGAAATGGAGGAAAAGGAAGGAAATGGAGGAAAAGGAGGAAATGGAGGAAAAGGAGGAAATGGAGGAAAAGGAGGAAATGGAGGAAAAGGAGGAAATGGAGGAAAGTGAAAAAGAGGAAAGTAAGAAAAGTCCTGAGGTATATTTGATTATTTATATATACATAGAAATGGATACTTGAAAAAGAGGAATTCCTCAAAGAACTTAAAGAAATCAGGGATGAAGATCTTGAAGAAAGTGATAAAGAGGATGAAAATAATGTAGGTCGGTATGAAGAATACATAAAGAAAAGAAAGGAAAAGTTGTCACAAATGAATGAAAAGGAAAGAAAAGAAAGGGAGGATATTATGAAAAAACATGAACAAGCAAGGGCTAATTTGAAAGAATATCGTAAAAAACATCCATTAACTATTGAACCTGTTGAACCTGATGATGATTTTGAAGATCCTCCACCTCCAGAGCTTTCTCCAAAACCAAAGTTAGATCCTATTAAAGAGGTGTTACAAAAAACATCAATACTGAATAAGTTTAATGTCAAAAAGATATCTAAATCCTCTACTGAAACAATTCCTCCAAAGGATCTTAGCAAATTGAAGAAAGTCAAAGAAGTTGTAAAAGAAATTGAAAAGGAGGATATTCCTCAGATTATAGTATCAGAAAGTGATACAGATTCAGATGATGAAAAAGTAATTGTAGCAAAGAAGAGGCAAAGACCTCAGTCAGTAAAAAAGGAGGATGAAAAGAAAAAGCAGAGAAAGGTAGTTGAAATTCCTCCACCAGATCCTTCAAAGAGGTATACAGATTCAGAGCTGTTCGAGATGCTGTTGAACAAGAAGTGCAATATTAATCAATGGTATGACAAAGGATCTTTAACAAAGTACATCAGCATCCTATCCATCAACACCTGTAAGTACCTGAAGACAGAATTGATGAAATACAAGAAAAATCAAATGAACAAGGCGTACAAGAAATCAGCTCGAATGGATGAATTACTCAAAGAGATGCATAAGTATAAAGAGCAGTACAATTCTAAAGATATCCAGAACTTCCCTGACAAAGCATCTTACAAGAAACAGTTTATAGATTCAAAAAAAGCCAAAGATGATTATGAAGATGAAATTAATGCAATACAGCAGGATGTTAGCAAGGTTAAAGAAGGATTGAAGCCTATTGAAGACAGAATCAAGACATTGGAAGGTGCACATTAATCAGATGATAATGATAATTCCTTTTTATGAGATGACTTTTGTTTTTCCTCTTTTGATCTAAATACATAACTATAGTGTAATAGACACTTCAAATCCTCTTCTATAACATTTTATAATATTCTAGTCTATACTATAGTCTAGTCCTCCACCCCGCCGGCATCCACCCCCATCGGCCCCCCACAGGGGGGCTGGTCAGATAGACACATAAAAATTATAATCCTCTAGTATGATGCTATCATATTGGAACGAAGAATTTTTAATAATTCATCAATAGAGGTTTCTAATTTTTTCAATAATATTATGTTTACGATAGAGGATTTTTCATTTGTCATCTTTTTTAATAAGAGGATTTTATAAAAATTATATTTCCTCTTTTAAAGAGGATCTAAAAATCCTCTTTCCTCTTTCAGAGAGGATCTAAAAATCCTCTTTTAGAAGAGGATCCTCTATAAAAGAGGATTTCATGCATTTATATTATATATTAACCATATTCGGTGATAAGAACTGAAACAACGACGTAATTTCTTATTATTTCTACATAATATAGGGTACAATAGATATAATAACAGTTGTTTACCTTTAGCTCAATCTATTTGAAGATAAATCAGGCAGTAAAGATGGTAAAATAATGAAAGAAAGTAAAAATGAGGAGAGTAACAACTTGATGTAACAACTCCAGAGATAAAATTGCAAGAAGCCAAAATATTTATAAAAGATAATGCTGATAGCTCAGATAAGGTTATTGTTGTAGCATTAAAAGAAAATGACTAAAAATATTAAAATAAAGAAATTATTCCTATTGTAGTGGAACGTCATAAGACCAATGTACTTGTTAAAGTGATAATTAAGACTTGTTTATTGAATAGAAAAGAAATAAAAATAGTATTGAGATTATGTGGTGATGTAGAAGTTTACTCTGTTTTAAACATACAAAGGTTTCTAAAATAGGTGATTTAATAAAGTAAAAGTTATACAAAGTTAAAGAAGTAGCTGTACAATAAATGAAAAGATTAGTAGAAGGTTATGGAGGTAACTTCACTATAGATGTAAGAAATGCTTTAGAAAGCAAATTATCAAAGCATGATTCCAAAACATGAAGTAAATCATTCCAAATTTTTAGCTTGTCTCAATGACTGGTAGTTTTATAGATGTATTAGTAAAAGAAGGTAAAGTAGTAGAAGAAGGTGCAAATTTAGCTATAGTAGAAGCTATGCAAACTGAGAAAAAAGACACATTGATGTTATTATGGATTTTTGATTTGATTTTTAAGACAAAGGTTAAATTATCATTGAGTAACAAATAAATATGCATCTGTTAGTGTTTTGTATGTTTATAATTAGAAATATTTACAAATATGTTTGATAAAAGTATAAATAGGTTCCTATAGGAGGCAGGTGCTCAAAAAATAAAAATTGAAAAAATGATCAAACTTATGTTTGTGTCGATTCTTGTTATTTTTTGAGCACTCTCATTCAATAAGCATAATATATAAATAAAAATTGGAGATCCAAGATGCAGTTATTATGCTCTATAGTCTGGACCATGAGGTGCCCAAATTTTAAAAATAATGTCATAATGTGTGAATTGAAAGTTAACGAAATACAAAGATAAGTTCAGAAACGCTTAGTTTTATGATAATAGTAAGATAAATATGAGTATTGAGGTTGAAACACCTCTACAAATAGGGTGTCCAAATTTTGAGTTTACACCCAAAACAAAAGATCCCCATAAGACATTTAAAATGTAAAAAGAAAATATAGAATCAAGCCTCACTCAAGCCTATTTTTTACATTTCTTTTTTATATAGAAAAATTTAATAATTATTATATTCTAATCACTTCAGCTAATGTATTTTAATTCTGCTTTAACAGCAAATGGAGGTGTTTGGAATTATTGGGAAGAAATGGGAACAACAGAAGATATATTACATGGAAAACTAAACTAACCCTAACCCTAACCCTAACAGAGCATATTATAATGATTCATATAAAAGAGATCCTATTCCTTTTGATAATAATCAAGATAGAATAAGATGGCAAATTAATGATTTCGTTTATACTCCTGATTATTTATATCCTGCAAAATATCAAACTTGGGAATATATGAGAAATATTATTCAAAATACAATATTTGATAAATGTAATGTATATTCATTTCCCAATACATTTTTTGATGTTCTAAATTTCAGTACTGATCGATTAACTGAATTAAAATTAAGAGCTGGTAAAGACTTAGCAAGTGATTTAAAAATTACATTGGATTGTTCTAATACAAGGTCGATGCTAATTATAATCCATATACAATTCATCATAAGTTCTACATAATTACTGGTAAACAATTGATTATTGGACCAAGAGGTATTGAAAAGGTAGTATAAGTAATAATACTTTATTATTGACTTCTATTTTTATTTTTTGATTTCTCACTACATAATATATACACACACTATGTTTAAATTTGAAAAAATAAATAACATACAAATTGAACCTGTTGATGGCGGTGAGTCATTTGTGTTGTTCCCCGTATGGCGGAAATCCCCGTATGGCGGAACTCTATATTGCAGAATGATTCAATCAAAACTAATATGATATTCATGATGTTCGGAGTTAGTTATTAACAAATATATAGTTAGTTTGTCATATGACCTACATCTGTGATATACTTTTTTATGAACTTCATTATTATCAATATTAAACTAATTTTTGTATATTTTCTATTTTAATGTATCAGTCACTACTACAGTCTAAAATACATTATCTGATATGAATAGAATACATTATTTTTAATGTTAAGGCGGTTAAAAAAGAAAAAAGAAAAAATAAGTTCAAGCCTCACTCAAGCCTGCTCTTTAATTTCCTTTTTTATTATCTTAACATTAAAAATAATGTATTCTATTCATATCAGATAATGTATTTTAGACTGTAGTAGTGACTGATACATTAAAATAGAAAATATACAAAAATTAGTTTAATATTGATAATAATGAAGTTCATAAAAAAGTATATCGCAGATGTAGGTCATATGACAAACTAACTATATATTTGTTAATAACTAACTCCGAACATCATGAATATCATATTAGTTTTGATTGAATCATTCTGCAATATAGAGTTCCGCCATACGGGGATTTCCGCCATACGGGGAACAACAATTTGATCCTAAAAAAATTCTGGGATATGATTACTTTAATGAGCCTTTCTGCAATATTTTTATTGTGGCTCGTAAGAACAGTGGGAAAACCACTTGTATATGGTACCTACTAAAATAGAAATGTTTGAAAACTTTATGAAGATTAAATTATATGATGGTTTTACATGTAATTATGAAGGATGTGATGGTCATGAATTATATCTTGAACCTGGTAGAGAAGGTTTTTTACAACAATACTATAATAAAATATTACAAGTTTACAGTGGGAAGTCATTCCCTATAAGAGCTACAAATGATAAAAATACATATCATACATTAACTAATAGACCTTATTTTGAAATAACTTATATATTACAAAATGATAATAATCAACCTAATTTACATATAATAGTAAATGCTTACCCACAACAACCTTATTTAGCAATACCAAGGCAAACATTCTTCACAGACTATATAGATACAGGTGTTACAGATTTCTTTTAATCTTTATTATGATTATTTTATTATGTTTATTATAAAATTTATTATATTTTTATTTTATTATATTATTTATTGTCTACCAGACACTTTTAAAACAAACTAAATGTACATTCTTACTTGTCTTGATGAAAAATTGTTACTTTTATACTTACTTTGTCATATAACCTATGTCTGCAGTATATTTTTTTGTTAATATAAATAGTTTGAATATTTGCACCAGTTTGTTTTCTAGAAATTTTTGAAGCAAACTAAATGTATGTTTAGCAAATATAGACTAAAATACATTATAATAATATATATTAAGGGCTACAGACCCAAAATGGCTTGACGCTAGACCCAGCGGCTTGACGCTGGACCCGAGGCTAAAATTCATATATTCGTTTCATTTTTCTTATTTTTCATTTTATTCAATAACCGTTGATTTGTACAACGGTTTTAACGGTCGTTATGAATCCGTTACATGTCAGTTACATAACTGACGTGTAACTGACGGTGTAACTGCCGTCCGTTGTAAACATTTGTTCAATTATGTTATAGAGACTGATATAAAGCTTAGGAAGGTCATATACACCACCTAAGACTCGTTTTCACTTTCCCTTGTTTTCACTTTCCCTTTTCTTTTACTCATTTAGTTTTTGAAATGCGGATTTCATAATCGATTTTCCTTTCCCTTTCTTTTTTTCACTTATTTACCTAGAGAAAAGTGATCGACTTCACTTTCCCTAAGTAAGGAAGTGAAAAAAAGAAAGGGTAAGAAGAATCGGTTATGGATTTTTTATGTTATTTTAAATAAACCCTTAAAAACACACAGTCTTCTTTTTATTTTAATTAATCTCTGTATTAGTATTTAAAATATATAATTATTTAATCATAATTAGATAAATTCATATTTACTTACTTCTTTTTTTGATATCTGCATCCATTTTCACTCTAGCTGCTAAAGCATCACATAATAAAGATAGTAATCCATTAACTGCGTAATCTAATTTGTTATCAATAAATAATTGATTATTCTCAATTAATTCTTTCTTAAATCTATTACCATCTTTTCTAATATTATCTAAATATGTGATAATTTCCAATCTTTTTTTCGTTGCATACTGATTACTATAATAATGCTTAACTTTGTCTAGTATAGCTTTTAACTTTGCTAGATTAGCTATACTCTCTTCTAAATAATATAAGAAATGAATTTCTGTATATCCATTTAATGCTAATTCTCTAATGCTATTAAAAACTTTGATCCAAAATGGTATTTCTTCTTGAACCATTGTTATATCTCTCTGATAAACAAAATGACGCATATTAATATAGTAAATAATCAAAAAAACAATAAATTAAAAGTAAAGTTAATTATTTCTTTGATAATCAAAGAAAAAATTTTAACTATATTATTACAACTCCTTGATTATCAAGGAATTTCAATTAGCAAATCATATTAATACATTTGGAGTTATTTTATTGGGTATATTTATATCTTTCTCGTTTTATAGGTTCTAATGTATCCCAGCTATCCTCCTTGGTTTAATCCGTGGTATTACCAGTCTCCAAGTACTTCTATGCCTATTCAAGGCAATAGTCAAGCAAATCAGATTCCAATGTTGCCACAAAGTTATTTTAATCCCTGGATGAGCCCTTATTTTACTCCAGCTATCCCACCACCACCACCATCCTATTACTATCCTCCACCATATTATGTAGGATCATTAAATCAACATCCACAACAACCTCAGCAGCAGCAGCAGCAACAACAACAACAATCAAACACTACTAGAAGTACTAATGGAACTAGTTTCATAACACCAAGAAGAAGAACAACATCTTCAATTGTAATTGATCAACCACCTCCTCCACCTCCAAAAATACAGCGATTATCAGAAATCCCAGATGATTTATTACCAGATACACCTCCTCCTGAAGATCCACCAACACTTTCACCAATTAATGATGGACCAATTCCTGAAATACATCCTCAATCAACTACAGATGTTGAAAGAAGAAGGCAGCTACAGGAAGAAATGATTGCTCTGGATGTTGTTGATAATCATCCAGAGCAGTAGAAAACAATGTCACATCCTGAAAGAGTAAGTTTGTTACAACTTGCAGAGAGAAGTAGTAGAGACTACGAACGTACCTACGAGAAGATTATAAATGAAGAAGATGGAAAGAAACCTGAGGATTTGTTTACCCAAATCTGCAATGCATCAAGTGATTTTATGGTTACCATACGTAACTACATAAATGAGAAGAAATTTTCTTATATAAAAGTTTATTTCAGATTCAGAGTAGGTTATATAGGATCCGATGAACCAGCCAATGCACAAGTAAGTTGTTACAAAACATTCGAAACAGCGCCAGAAATTATAACTTCTCAAGAGTTAGGTACAATTGGTTCAAAGTTAAACAATGCCATGATTCGAGATTTAGGTTCAATTTTCAACACTGAAAGATCTGAACTAAAGTTCAGATATATTAAGAAGGTAGAGATGATACTGATGAAAAGTTCAATGGCTGCTGGATCCTCTACAGAAGATGACAACATAAAGTTACCAGCAAGTCTCAACAATAGAAAGTGCGTTATTAATTTAGTAAGATATAGTGAAGAATGTAAGAATATGTGCTTTTTATTTAGTGTGGCAGCTGGTTTACACTATGTAGAGTTCAAAGACCACCGTAACAGAGCAATGAAATATAAACAGTATGTAGACTTAATGGATGTAAGTAGTTTAAGGTTTCCAGTAGATGCAATTAATGATAGTGACAGAATTGATGAGTTTGAACAATTGAATCATATTACTATCAATATATTTACAATAGACCAGAATGAACCAATACCTTTATACGTTACCAACATAGATAAAAGAAAACACTGGCCTCATGTGAACCTATTGATATATAAAGATCATTATATGGTAATAACAAAGTTAGAAGCCTTCCTATCACCTTCTGGTAAAAGGTGTCATAATTATTATACCAGATGCCAGTATTGTTTCTGTACTTTATCAACAGCTGATATGATAATTCAACATCAGAAAGAGAATTGTCAATTACAAAAAGGAATCATTCGTCAATTTCCACCTCCAGATACTTTCATCAAGTTTCATAATTTCAAATACCAACAAATGATTCCTGTAGTATTATACTGGGATACAGAAGTTATACAAGTACCAATAGATCCTTCTGAAGTAATACCTGGAGCCAAAGGAGCGTTTAAAAAACATATCCTCAGCAGTTGGTGCATTCACTTAAGTTTCAGGTACCCTGAAATCATCAGCGAAGAAACATTCTTCGGAAAACTGGAATTGCAGCAAGATCCACAAGATTTGGAGATGCAACTAGTAAAGAAGTTTGTTGAGATTCAAGATTATGTATTGAAGAAGTATGAAGATTATAAAAGTGGTGAATTGAAACCATTAGATGAAAGCACTTATATTCCAGCTCATAAAAATATCGATAAATGCATGTGGTGCAATACACCCTTCAATGAAAACGACAGAAATAGAAGGCGAACAAGACACCATGACCATTTTACTGGTAAGTATATTGCAACCTTATGTTCAAACTGTAATTGGCATTGTAGTTTACAACATATGCCTATACCATGTTTGGCACACAACAGTAAAAACTATGACAATAACTTTATAATACGTGGATTATCAAAGTTGGATAAAGAAATGGAAGCAAAATGGTACAATGATAATAATATTCCTATTCCAAATGATGATGATGATGATGATGAAGATAATGAAATTATACAATTACCAATACCTGAACCTGAACCTGAACCTGAACCAATTGCTGATAGATTAGCTGAATACAATAGAGGTATTGAAGAAGAAAAGAAACAAGAAGCAAAAACAGTTGATGTTGATGATGAAGAAGATGCAGAAACAGAAGAAGATACTGATTCTGATTTGCCATTACCAGAAATACCACCAAATACAATTGAAATAGTTGATGAAAATGATCCAGCAAATGAAGAAGCATTTAATGAGTTGTATTATATGTTGCATACTAGAGATCATTACATATCACCAAGAACGGCAGAAGATATTGGATTAGAAGAAGAGATGGGAAATATTATTGTTTCACAACCTAATTCAACAACAACTGAACAACAACAACAACAACAACAACAACAACAACCAACACCAAGAAAGAAGAAATATCATTCAAAACTATCTGTATTGTTAAAAACTGATAATAAGTTTTTACTTATCAAGTTCATGAAGTTACACTTTATAGATAGTTGTCAATTTATGCCAGCATCATTAGATTCATTAGTAAAATCATTGAAAGTCGAAACTGATGCACATGCTAATCATAAAGTACTCTTTAAACCAGTTTATCAATATGTAACACAAACAAAAGAGATAAATGATTGTTTAAAAGAGAGAAACTGGACAGTGGATGATTTTATAGCTAAGTGGGGTTTACAGAAAGGTCATTTCCCCTACGAATACGTAGATAGTATTCAAAAGTTATACCTTACTGATAAATTACCTAGAAAAGAAGATTTTAAGTCTCAATTAAAACAGAATGAAGGTATTTCTGATTATAACTATGAATCATCTCAAGCTCTCTGGACTCTATTGAAATGTAAAAACTTGATGGATTACAATATGTTCTATTTAGCAATTGATGTTCTTACATTATCTAGTGTATTCGATCACTTTAGGAATGCTGTATTTAGAACATTTACATTAGATCCATGCTGGCATGTATCATGTCCTGGTTTAGCCTGGAGTATATTCCTTAAAAAATCCAAAGTGGATATTGAACTAATATCAGATCAAGACAAGTATGACTTTATGAGAAAAGGTCTTATTGGTGGAATTTCAATGATTGGATCTACGAGAAAAGCAGAAGCTAAAAATCATTACATGGATCCTCCATACTTTTCAGATCATACTTCTCATCCACCAAAACAAGAAACATATATTATGTATGTAGATTATAATTCTCTATATCCTTCTACAATGGCATCAATGAAATTACCCTATAAAGACTTTCAATGGGAACCAAATCCTCAATTAATTTATGATAATGTTATAACAAAATTAAAACCTTATGAGGATTTAAAAAGATCGTTTATGGTAGAAGATCAGAAGCTGTGGAAGGATCCAGAGAGCAGAGGTTATATATTAGAAGTTGATATAGAACCTCCAGATAATACAAATGGCAAGTTTTCAGAGTATCCTTTATTTCCTGAAAGAAAGATAATATTATATGAAGATTTGTCACCAACACAGAAGCAATGGGCCAGAGAATTAGGATTAGTAGCTGTCAACAAAAAGTCTGGCAAAGAAGTATTGAAGAACAATACAGCAAGAATAATATGTGATTTATCCAACAAGTATCATTATGTTGTTCATTATCAATATCTAAACTATGCTGTGAAGTTAGGATATAAAGTAACCAAAGTATGGAGAGTAATTAGTTTTTGTGAAACAGATTATGCGTATGAATTTGTTATGCAATGCCATCTATTAAGAAAAGATGCAAAGAAGTTCCATCGAGATGCAGAAGCTGATACATTTAAACTAATCCTGAATAGTGCATATGGTAAGACATGTGAGAATACTGAGAATAGATGTAGAAGTAGATTAGTTAATAATGGGGACCAATTCCTCAAATGTGTTAGCAATCCATACTTTACTGGTTTTGTTTCAATTGATGGTTGTGACTTGAGAGTGTGTAAGTTTAAAAAATACAAGTGTGCAATAGATAAGCCAAGCTATATTGGAATGTCCATTCTTTGTCAATCAAAGTATCTTATGGCAAAGTTTTGGTATGGACAATTATATCAAAAGTATAAACAAGGATTGCGTTTATTAATGACAGATACAGACTCTTTTATCTTTATGGTATGGACAGATGATATATACAAAGATATTGCTAATGATTTAAGTCTACAAGGTTGCATGGATACTGGTAATATTAATTGTGATTATCTTAAAGAGAGAGGTATTCGTTATCAGAACTATCAAAGAACAGGTGAACTGAATTTACTTAAAATGGAAGAGAACAAAAGTGATCAATTATATACAATAACAAAATTCTGTGGATTGAAAGCAAAGATGTATGCTTATGAGAAGCAAAGAGTGGATGGATTTACGCATTTAAAGGTGTCTGATAGCAGAGCAAAAGGCGTAACTAAAGGTTTCAGAATAAAGACTTGTGACTATGATTACTACAAGAATATCTTAGAAAGTAAAGAACTAAGTAAAGTTTATGTTAATCAATATAGTTTCAGAAGTGCAAAACAAGTAGTATACACAGTTAAACAACCAAAGTTAGCTTTTACAATCTTTGATATAAAGAGATTTTACTTGAATGTTTTAACTTCAATTCCTTATACTATAAGTCGCCCACCACAACCAATGTTTACAGATATTGTCGATAATAATAATAATAATAATAATAATAATAATGTTATTAATATTGATGAAAATAGCATTAATTAGAATAAAATGGATATATTCAATATATTTGTGTATGCCTTTACTTTTGTGTTTTTCTTCTTATGCTTACTAATTCTTATTATAATCAGCCTTACGCTAAGTCAAACACAAATGCAACTCAAGAACTACCACCAGGATATAAGTTTGTTGATCAAACAAACCAATCAAACCTTACGAGCAATTTTAACAATGCACCACCGCCATTACAGAATTTTACAAGAGCGGATCCGTATGATGATGATGAAATGTCAAGACAAATCGATCAGTATAGAGAATATTTAGATAGACTTTATGAACAGTATTATTATTTAAGTGAAAAACAGTTTATTAAATTAACTCAAGAAGCTATTGGAAAGAATGAAGTTCCACCTCCTTATGATGTTGTTAGAGAGTATCTTAGACGTAAACCAGGTCGTCAAGTAGTTGATTTCAAGTACAATAAAGATTTACCTTTTGCAACTGTTAAGAAACCAGGCTATTTCAATTAGATATGTCTTTTCTTACCTCAATTATATCATTTATATATAATAGAAATAAACTCTAGAAAAGTATGGGTGATACCAATGTCAAGCAATAAAGCTGTAGATATAATGAGAGCTTTTAATGCATGGTATTTTAAAACAAATGAAGATGGTTCTGAAATAGTATCAAAAAGACGTGTTGTAAGTATTTTAGCTGATTTAGAAAGTGGTTTTAGTGTAGTTAAAGAGTTCTGTGATAAG
>NGBS01001002.1:0-15389 GCA_002245135.1 Proteromonas lacertae | reverse complement strand
TCATTTATTAAAGAAATGGGTTTAGAAGAATCCGATAGTAATACATATCTATCAACAGCTACTGATTTTGTATCAACTATGAAAGATCGATATGGTAAAATGTGATTATTACAGCCGCAATGGAGAGTGGTTATACATCTGTTAAATTATGGGCTGATGTTGTTGTTGCTTATACAATGACATTTGATACAGAGAAAGTAAGAACAGCACTATATGGTTTATACAATGATGGCTCCATCAGGAACAGTAGAAATGAATGGTGCTGGTATTATTAACAGAATTGTATACTTGTGTATTATTGGTGAAGATAAATCGTTAAGAGTGACTGAATATGCATCAAATCCAGAACAAGCCGAAGCTTGGATTCATAATTTCCCTGAAAATGAAGGATATAAATGTGATTGGACAATTAGTGAGAGTAGATATAGACCTGATACATTGAAAATGATATTCTTCCATGAAACAACTCAAGCACAATTGAAAGAAGTAAATGCAATGATTATTGAATATTCATTAGTTCAGGATATTAATTACAATGGAATAAATGGTTATAATATTGTACCAGTGTTTATATTTGCTGCTACAAGTGATGAATTTGGTAATAAAACAGCACCATATTTGAAAGATGATGAAGTTGTAGCATTCTTTGGATGTCAAACTAATGTTTGTATGGATAATGCATTATCAGCAGCAAAAGAAACTTCAAAGTTATATGTTATTATGGTTTTACTGAAGGAAAAAGTTGTTATCCATACAGAATAGCAGTTGGTACAACAGCTTCTCAAGATTCTTATCTGCTGAACAATATATTCATAAGCAAGGAATTAATAGTTTAATATTTATATCTGATAATAGTGAATTGATGAGTACTAATTGGGATATTGTTTATTATTATGTAAAAGAACACTACTCTGTAAATAAACAGACAATTTCTAGAATCACAATTGAAGAAGGAACAGAGAATGAAATCAATGATGCTATTAGTACAATATTTGAAGAAAAAAGAAGATGATGAGAATGGTAGGATTGCAGTATTATATTATTTGACAGGTGAGATTAGTTTGAAGTTTATTAATACTTATATATCCAATTCAATCAATAGTCGTGAAGTTTTATTAACCTTCTTAAACTTTGATAAAAATGATTATACTGATGATTTATTATCTCAAATATATGGTTCTTTAGTTGTACAAGGTTATGAAGAATCATTATCAACTGCAATTTCACAATCTTTTGTTAGTGATGCAAAAGGTTATATTGGTATAAATACAGCAATTGATGATAATATCGAAGCAATAAAAGATTCATTTGCAATTTGGGAAGAATTATATCCAACAGCTGTGACTGATTCAGGTAAGATCTTACCACCTTTAAGATATTTACAATTAACTGGTATTGGATTAGAAGTAGAAGTTCCTTCTGGTTTAGTTAAAGTAACTGAATCTTTCTATGTATCTCGTAACTCATATGTATTTGAAATTAATCGTAATGCGAAGTTTATTCAATTATTCCCATCAAGAGGATCAAATTCATTATTTGAACCAGAACCATACCCTGAAGGATTACCTAATGAATGTAAATATGGGAAAGATCAAGTATATTTCAATTACAGTGTTACTATTCAAGCTGTTAGTTATACATTAATGGGATTATCTATGTTAGTTGGAATAAGTTGTTTAATATTTGTATTTATTCACAGACAACAAAGTATTATACGTACATTTGGTAGAGCTCATAACTTTGTAACAGCAATTGCATTAATATTTTTAGCATTTAGTTCAATTCCAATGTCTTTATATCCAGCCTCTGATAATAGTGTTTGTGCTACAAGAGTGGTTGTATTAGGTTTAGCTGTGAAAGGTTTACTTGGAGTATTATTTGCAACAGAATCAAAATTATACCAAAAACATCGAAGAATCAGAGGATCAATTCGTAAAACTAAAATCACAATATATCGAGTATTGAGTTTTTGGTTAGGTTTTATGATATTTGAAGCTATATTGTTGTTAATATGGTTTACAGTAGATCCAAATGAATATGTAGGTACTTACAGTGTTTCAAATAGTAATTATTTCAATGAAGTATCAATAAGAGAATGTGAATATTCAACTCCATTTACAGTGATTGAATTAATAACAGATTTCTTACCTGCTGTAATATTAGTATTCATGTCAAATTCAACAAAGAATATTGCAAATGAACATAATGATTCGTTAGGAATGTTTATCTCCTCAATAGTGATATTAGTACTTGGTGCAATAATGGTATTATTAGATTTCAATGTAAGTACTGAACCAGATTCAGCTTTATTATTAAGATCAATGGGAATTCATTTAACAGCAATAATAGTTGGAGTATTACAATATGGTTTGAAATTAGTGAGTATTTATATCGATGAAGATGCAAAGAATGTTACATCAAGTGGTTCTGCTGGTGGAAATAGTGCTATTGGTGGCAGTTATTCAACTTCAAGAAATTCATCTCATAAATCGTTGAGTAATATGTCGTTTACAACTAATATGTCAAGAACATTTACAACTCAAACTAAAACACAAATGAATAAATTCGCTACTTTAACTAAACAGTAATTATGATTACTATTATTATTATTTCTTCTTTTTTTAATGCTTTATTGTTTGAATGTTTTATTTATTCATATATACGTATTAAAGAATAGGTTCTTCATAGTTTCTCTCTCAATGTATGAATTTTGATGTTTATAAGCGATAATGTGCTATAATCCTTATTAAGATGAGAATGATATAACAATATTAATGATTAGTTATTTGAAAGGTTCTTTATGTGAAAACCATAAATTTTCAATTTTATTTTGAAAAATGAATCTAAAAATAACCAATCAAAAGTCAAGATGGTTTTGTTTTTATGGTTTATCTTATCAATCACGTTTAATGGTGCGTCTCCAGCATCATATAAAAACATGAAGGTGTCTATAGAGCTTGATTCACGAAACACCTTCTATGTTTTACTAAATGGTTTCTATTACCGAATTCTAAATCCTAATGATTTTATGCTGACACAAGGGATGAGCATTAGTAGTTTTACAACCGATGAAATCGCCTACACTTCCAAGATTTTAGCTTTTGAGCATTTGAAAGAGCACCGCACAATGAAAAGTGCCATGACAAATCGGAGTTACAGTAGTGACTGGAATAATCCGTTATTTGGAAGAAAAAGCGTAAGGGTAGCCATATTGAGAGCAGTTTGGTATAGAGACAGTGATCATCCTTATATTTGTCAACCAATGGAATATATGGAAGATACACTTCAGCACCTTGATCACGCTATAAGATTATGGTCTGGAAATCAGCTTGGTTTAAATATAAGTGGTTGTTATATATCTGAGTGTATAGATTCTATTACAGATGAAGAATATGCTGATACAGAACATCACAATGAATTAGTTTCTAAATGGTACGACAGATTACTAAGTTGGTATAAATGGCCATATGGAATGAAAAAAGAAGATTTTTCAACAATTGCAATGGCATTTGGAGAGTTACATACTGTATGGAGTGGTGTAGCGAATGGAGCAAATCCTCTTCGTTGGTTTTCAGGTGAAGCAACCATGTTTGTATTTATGAATGCTGGATTTGATGGTAGTTTTTTTAAAGGAGTTTTTGCACATGAATCTACTCATAATATAGGAATTAACCATGCAGGAGGTGTTGCTGTATCAATAACAGGACAATTGCTTAAATATGTGATTGATGCTAATTATGATGATTATGCTAGTTATATGGCAATTGGTCAATGGTATCAGCCAATTACTGCTAGACAATATTACTTTGCGATTTGTGATAGTAATCCACAACCATGGACTTGGTTTAAATTAGAAGAAGAAGGTGTTTACACTATTAGAGTATATGCATTTGATCATCCATATACAAAATATTTCTTTGGTGTTTTATCGCCATATCATGATGAAAATGAAGAATTTGATGGTGTTAAGATGAAATACACTTCAATGGCATTAGAAATACCATTTTATAAAGATAGTATGGTTAGTAAACTTGATATGGAAGATTATCAATATATATCAACAATATTAGAATATCGATATACAGCAGAAGGACAAATGGCATGGAATGCTAGAAGTATAAGATGGATATTGGGACCCGTTATACAAGCTGATGGAACGGCACATAATCCCGGTTGGCATAGTATATTAGATGTTGATCTTGACAGAATGACAAGTAAAGAAAATGGTTATGGTGATGGTCAATTACCACTTGGTGTAACTTGGACTCCAAGAGATATTGATAAAGGAACAATGCAATTTAGATTGACTAGAATACATCCAGGTACTTTAGAAAGAACAACATTTGAAGCAGTTGAAAGTGAAGTACAGAGAAAATATTATGAACCTGCTTATGTAGATCTAGAAGTCACTTATAAACCGAATGTTCCATTTGTTAAACCAACAATTCCGCCAAAATTCCCAACCTATAAAACATCTTCTTCAATTATATCCTGTGAAACTGATGAATCTGCCAATAAAATGAATTGTAAAACTAATAGTAATGCATTTTGGCTTTATGGTGAAAGTGAAGGTGATAATAATCTTCCTCGAGTATATAATCATAATGAACGTTTTATAGATGGAAGAAGAGTAATATCTATATATAATGGTTATTCTTTTGCATTTTATTATCATTGTTTTGGTGAATCAATTAATCATCGATGTATTAATGTCACAGTAGAACCAGCAGATAATGGTAAAATTTATTTTATAAATAGTTGGTATGATAGTACTATATCAGTAGGACCAAACAAAGAATCTCTAGAATTCAATTTTACAGGAAATTCAATATTTATTGCTATTCCATACAATCAATATGCTGTAACTGTTGGTGATATGTCTGGAAAGACAGTGGATGTTACAAGTTTAATTCATGGAGGTATGGTGTTTTATAGAGTTCCAGATTTTAAAGTAGATGGATTATTTGAAGGTGTAGCAAGACTTTATGATGAAACTGGAGCTGTAATTGCTTATAAAAATTTCCCAATGATAAGAGCGAATAATACAGATCGAATTGCCTTTAGAATGAAAAGAGATAATAATAAATATGAGATTAGTGCTGCTGCAATTCCAATTGATAAATTTACTGCTCCAACATTCTTATTCAGTAAAAATATTAAAGCCAATGAAGAAATGTATTATCCAATAGTTCATCTACAAGCGTTTGATTACTTTTACATTGATATTGATGGAAGAATTCCTGATGGTTTAAAAATTGAAGCGAAAGTTGTAACTGGTACAATTACATTCGATTTAAGTGGATTAAGTGGATATGAAGATATATCTTATAAAGTGTGGTGTAGAGATGTAATGGATGAAACGAAAGCGGAATGTGAATTTTACTCCTTTACATTCAATAAAGATATAACATTATTAAGTATAAGAGAAGTATTATCAACTCAATATGGTTATCAAAGATCTAATAGAGAAGGTAAAACTGATGGATTTGATTTTAAAGGTCAAAGATATGGAGTAATCATAAATCCATCAAAAGTAAGATATATTCCATTCAAAAAGACAGTAAATGGAAAAGAATATGATTTTGACGTTGTAGATAGATATTATGAATTAGGAAACAATATAAAACCATCCGCTCCAACACCACCACCTAAACCATTACCATTAGCACCTCCTAAACCAGATGCATTATCAAGTGAAGATATTGAATTTGTTATAAAAGGTGGTGATAATGAATACAGCAGTATTGTATTTAAATTACAAGATAAAGATCATCGAGTAGCAGAATTATTTAACTATTTAGAACCTGGTGAGAATAAAATGCAGTATAATTTAAAACATGATGATTATTATCTTGATTATGGTAATCATAAAGACACTAATAAATGGACTAATTCTGAATTAATAATCTCAGTGGTTGGTGGTCCAGTATTATTTAAAGGAAGTTATCATGGTAGTAAAGTATTAGATCATACACATTTGATAATAAAGAATTATATGAAAACTAATAAGAAATTAAAATATAGTGATACAGAACCAACTAATGAATACTGGAAAGAAGGAGAATATATAGATGATTGGAAAGATGGCAGTTTAAAATTAGATTCATTAAAAGGCGTAAATAAAAGATATTATCATAAATCAATCGATATTAGTGAATCAATGGAAGATATAGCGTCATTTTATATGAAAATGAAGATATGTGGAAAAGCCATATTATATATGAATAAAGTGCAATTCAAAGTGATAGAAAAAGAATGTAAAAACGATGATTATTTAGAAATCAGTGTTCAATCTCATATAATGCATGAAGGATTAAATCATTTAGCAATAGAATTTGAGAATACCAACAATATAGAAAAAGATATATTTGAAATAAGTCATTTCTTCATGTTAAATGTTGATTCTGATTCAATTAGTTTACCAACTACAGCACCTCCAACTAAAAGTCCATCTGATAATAAACTTATAACTGAAAATACAGAATGGGAATATACAGATGATTATAATTATGGCAATTTGTGGACTTCATTCTATGAAACTGAAATGAATTATTGGAGAGTATCCAAAGAAAATAGTTTTGATAAGAAATCAGTAATTTGTAGATACTATAGAACAACCTTTACAATCGAAAGTGAATTATCATTTATTGGTACTCCCAAGTTAGAATTGAAGTTTACTGAAGGAATAATTGTGTATATAAATGGATTTGAAATCTATCGATATAATTTAGAAGGAGGAAGAATCGAATGGAATGTGAAATCAATCAAATCGTTCGAAAATCCTAAAATAAAGAGTGTTTTTGTTCCATTAAGTGTGATATATAAAGGTAAGAATTATATCGCTGTTGAAATTCATGAAAATAAAGTAACAGCAGACAAAACTGATTCATTCTATTTAAGATTGGATATGACTGATCCAGTAGCTAACACAAAATTAATAACTCCAAATGCTGATGTATATATTAATCATTTTATGAAAGATGGACAGAATGTGACTAAACCAGAAGCTAGTGATTATGAACATATTGAAACAATGAATAAATTCAATTATGGAGGAAGTGAATCAGAAAAATTACCTTGGAGTACAACAATCTCATTTAATAAAGATGAAGCAAGATATGCAAATTCATTTAGATTAGTTGCTTGTACAAATAATCCAGATACTCATCCGAAGAGTATAATTGTATACGGATCAACTGATAAAGATAATCCAAGCTGGGATGAAATATACAGAAATGAAGATTTAGATTTTTATGTTTTTTCATATACTGACGAAGTCAGTAGTTGTCTTGATGAACTGATAGTTACAATTCCAACTTATAAATCCTATGAATCATTCAAAGTTACAATTGTTAAAACTCGAAGTTACAACGGTTGGATTCAATTCAGATTAATTACATTTAATCAAACAAGACCAAATATATGTAAAAGTGTAGGTGAATTTCCTAGTGCCTTTGAATATAGCAATGTAAAAGTTGGTTGTAATGACTTTGGCTATAAGATTCGAAAATGTAAAGAAAATGGATATTGGGATGATAATATTGATGAAAGTATGTGTAATATTCCAACACCAACAACACCAACTCCTCCACCAACTCAAAGTCCATCCGATTTTAGTATAATAACTGAGAATACTGAATGGGAATATTCTGATGATAATCAGAATGATCAAGTATGGAATTCTTTCTATAACAGTGAAATTGATAACTGGAAGAAATCTAAAGAAAATGGTTTTGATAAGAAATCAGTAATAACTCGATATTATCGAACAGATTTTACAATCGAAAGTGTTTTGATGTTTGTTGCCTCTCCAAAATTAGAATTGAAGTTTAGCGGAGGAATAATTGTTTATATAAATGGCTTTGAAATCTATCGATTTAACTTAGAAGCAGGAAAGATTGATTCTAGTATGACAGCCATTAAATCGTATGATAATATAAAATCCAAAACATTAATGATTCCTCTAAGTGTAATTTATCAAGGAGTGAATTATATAGGAATCGAAATACATGAGAATCAAGAAATAACAGATAAAGCTGATTTATTTTCTGTGAGATTAGGAATAACTGATCCAGTAGCCAAACCACAATTAATAACTCCTAATGCTGATGTGGATATAAATCATTTTGCAGCTAAAGAAGGGTTAAACTATAATAATGTTCAAGATGTTCATGATGATTATGAACATATTGAAACAATGAATAAATTCAATTATCCAGGTAGTGAAAGTGATGTATTACCTTGGAGTACAACAATCTCATTTAAGAATGATGAAGCAAGATATGTGAATTTATTTAGATTAGCAGGATGTACAAATGATGCTAACACTCATCCGAAGAGTATAATTGTGTATGGTTCAACTGATAAAGATAATTCAACATGGGATGAACTATACAGAAATGAAGATTTAGATTTCTCATTCACATCACTTAATGAAATAATAAGTTGTCCTGATCAATTATCAGTTGAATTCCCAACTTATAAATCCTATGAATCACTCAAAGTGACAATCGTAAAGACAAAAAAATATGGTGGATGGATTCAATTCAGATTAATTACATTTAGTCAAGCGAGACCAAATATCTGTGAGCCTTTAGATGGATTTCCAAGTGCTTTTGGGAATAGTGTTGTAAAAGTTCGATGTAGTGAATCTGGCTATATAACTAGAAAATGTAAAGAAGATGGAAATTGGGAAGATAATATTGATAAAAGTATATGTAAAGGTGAAGTAATAATTCCAACAACACCAATTCCAACTACTCGAAAGCCTATTCCAAGACCAACTACAATGAAACCAACTGGAGTAATTCCAACAACAATAGAACCAACAACAATAGAACCAACAACAATAGAACCAACAACACCAAAACCAATTGATTTAATTGATATTGAAATAAAAGTATCAAATATTAATGAGAATGTTACATCTGAATTGAATGAGAATGATAAAAAGATAATGAAAGATTCAATAATAGAAATATGCAAAGTTAAAGGAATAACATTGAACAGAGAAGAGATAGAAGTTATGCAGAATAGTAATAATCGAAAAATGTTATTGAGAAGATTAGAAAATGAAATGACAATTGATGTGATAATCACAATACCAGAATCATCATCCAAAGAAGAAATTAAAATAATAGCTGAAGCATTGATTGGTAAAGATACATTACAAGATGAAATCAAATCAAGAATTAGTGAATCTGAAACAACAATATATAAAGATGCAGATATTGATGTTATTAGAGTAGAAGATAAACAAATAAATCCAACTAATCCTGATAATAATGAAGATGAAGGTGGTTTATCCACAGTTATGTTAATAGTTATAATAGCTGGAGGAGTAGTAGTGTTACTGATAATAATCATTGCCATTGTTTGTTGTATATTATGTAGAAGTAGAAAAGCTGAATCTCATCCATCAAAATCTAAATCTAAATCTGCACAACCAAATCCAGTTAATGTAGCAGCAGGAGTAAATAGACCAAAACCACCAGCAGTAGGATATAAAAGATAAAAAGGAAGAAATCAAATATAAAACATTTGCTTTTAATATATTATACTTATTATATTAGTATAAGTAAATCATTTGTATATTTAACTTCATAATAACTCTTCTTTTAATGAATTAATTTTAAATAATCAACAGAGTATTATCTGAATGATAAAATTCATATTCATTATTATTATTATATATAACCTTAACATACAATTCATATATATATATATATTTGATTTATTTATATTTTTACTACTTAAAAAAATGAAAAATAATTATTTAATATTTCAAACTACAGAAAGCAGCTACACCAGCTTTTATCCACACATCTTGATCAGCCATTCCTTGATCATTTGTAAAATCTTTACGATTTGAAGGAATTTCAATCCACATAATGAAATTTGAAGAATGACCAGTTGTTGATAATGTTCCCCAACGACATAAGATCTTATAAACTGGACAACGATATACACCATGATCAGCTGGTAATCGATTTTCCATTGGAACTAAATGAATTGCAGGCATTTCAGTGTATAATTCTTTTGGTCGAGAATCATCTAATGAATGAGTTTCACCATTCCATCTACATCCTTCTAAATATAATCCACGAATATAACAACCATCAGCTGGAGCTTTTAAATCTTCCCAATTCTCATCCATCATTTTAAATCCAAATGATACTGTATCGATTGGACAATGATATTTTCGAGCATAATTTTGTAATGTTCCAGTTAAGAAAGCTTGAGGGAAGAAGAAACCACTGATCCAAAATACATCAGGAATACCATTCTCATACCATTTATTAATAAACGATAATCTATCTAATAATTCTTGAACCCAGGCACTTAATGGTTTTAAGGAAGGATAACTATGCATTTCCCACATCTTTGGAACCCATTGATTATATAAACTATTACCCATATCTTCTAATTCACCACTCATTACTACTAAACCTTTTATTGCTTTCTTTAACTCGGGTAAAGTTCGTTTCATTTCAGCTAATAATTTGTTATATCGAATACATTCTTGAACTAATACAGTATTCATTGATTCTTCATATCTTAATGGATATTTCATTTGAACAGCTTCTACATCGATTAATGGTGGTAATTGATTCTCTATTGTAGCAGAAATCTGTAATAATTGATCATCTCGACTCATACCACCACCACCTGAGCTTTTAGGTTGTAAAACTAAGATTGTATTGAATAATTCATAAGTTTCAGATTCAGCACATGTAATATTAGCATTAGCATGCATTCCAAATACTTCTGGTTCAGGATTGATTGGTAAACTTTCTATATATGTCATATATGCTTGATGTGGAGTATCTTCATCAATTGGAATTGAATAATAAATTCCACTTTCACTGAAACTATAATCATCTCTCATTATATCAGGACAGAATAATTCTCTCAATAATACATCGATTGTTCTTAAATCAATGTAATCTGTTACTCTTCCACCATAGTTAATATATGATACTAATGTATTCAACACTTTGTATGGAACTTCTTCATATTTATCTAAGAACAGTTCTAATTGAGATTTGGAAATATCAAAATCACTGTCATTAAATTCATATTGTTTATTCCAACCTAATGGACCATATTTACGTCTTTCTTGAATTGTGGCATGGAAGAAACTTAATGCAAATAATAATTTCATATATGCTTTTGGTTTGGAAGTAATTTGTAATTTTTCATCATCTAATTTGTAATAAGTATTCAATAGATTGGATCTTAGTCCTTTAGGTGGTTCCATTGTCATTTTAATACCATTTTGTAATATTGAAACAGGGAAATCTTTACTAGGCATTGAACTTAACCATAATCTGAAATCTTTATGTGTGTTTTCAGGATCTATTTCATTCACTATTCTTTCTAAGGTTGTCATCCAACTAATGTATAAATGGCAATTTTGTAAATAAATCCATAAACCTTTATTCACACCTTCTTTGATCATTTCTGAAGCAATTTCTCCTTGACCTTGTCCTAATGATAAACCTTTTGCTTTATTACCCATTCTCATTTGACGAGCATAATCATAAAACATCTTTGTAGGATCACTACCAGTTGTTAATACAAATATAAGTGGAGTTTTAGTGTTTGATTCTTCATAACATGCTTGTAAATCGAATGGTGGTGGTTGTACAAACTCAATACCTTGATGTTCAATAACATAATTCTGTACAGCTTCAGATATCTTATCTGGTCTTAAACAACGTAATACACACATCTTTTGCAAACTATTCAATGATTCATTCCATTTACCAGGTAATGGTTCAGTTTGTGGTTTATCTGAATCAAATATAGCTTTCCATTCATCACAATGATTTGCGAAATCTGTATCAAAACCTTCAAATACAGTTAAACCTGATAAATTCTGTATTTCCTTCCAAGCTCTATCTACTAACCAACTAGCTGCTGGATTTTCAGAATCTCTTTTACCACTGCTAATACCACTCAATAAGAATCTCCATTCTTCTTCATTAATTAAACCTTTACCTTGTAACATTCTAATACATAATATAAATGAAAACATAAGCTTATGTTTCTCGAATAAAGATCTACAAATATTTCTATACAACATCTTTGTAAATGTTGCTTTCAAATTCTCCAATCTCTTATCTATCTCTGCAGATGGTTCAGCTTTTGATAAAGCTTGTCTAAACAAGCCTTGGAAGAATGTCAAACTGTATTGATACATAGGATCTGCATTAGCTAAATCAGCAATAGCGAAGAATAGAATAGAACCACGATTAGCTACAGGTCTGTACATTTCTCTAGTCTGATCGATTTCTTTCTCAGTCTTTTCAGCTTCTTCTACTTGAGTATTGATTTCAGTGGATGTTTTCTTAGCAGTATCTAATGTATTAATCAACTCAATATCATCCAATATATTACCAGAGGAGTTTGATAAATTAGCAAGCATCTTAGCTTCAATATCTTGTAAATCTTTTCTCATCTTTGCACTTGATACAATTAATGCATTCTTCTTTTCTTCTAATTCAGGCATTTCACTTCGTACAACATCTCCTAATAATTGATCTTCTAAACCAACTGGTGTAATGGTGAAGTTCAATAATGTCACTTTCACACATACTTCTGGTGGATAGTGAGGATTTGGTAATTTTGTAGTCATAAAGAATCTAAATTGATCATTCCATGGTATGGTTGAATCTCCTACTTTAATCATCATTGTTCCACCTTGCATGAACTTCTGTTGTTGTAATAATGGTTCTATTGAAGCTTCAATTGCTTCTAATATATTTTCTAGTAAAACCCATCTACCGAATCTTACACCATTTTCTAATACACGATTCTTATTCTCATCAGTAGCTTTACAAATATCAATACCATTAACAGCAAAAGCAGTATCTTTACCCATGTTTCTAATGAATAGATTAGCTTGTCCTTGTGGATCAATGAATAGTGGATATCTTCTAGCATTGTCCATGATTAAACCATTCTCAATAGAGTGATTATCACTAGGTAAACCAAATATTTGCCATCTTCTTGTCAATACTGGATCATTTAATGTAGAAACGATATTACAACCATCTGTATGAGGAATATTATGGGTTTTCAAGTGATTGTGTAATAAATCAACTATATTGTGTCTAAAATCAGGTGTAAATGCTCCTAAATATGCAATGGTTGCACCAGAGATTAAAGCATCACCAATTAAATAATTGAATTGAATACCACAGTTTTCTATTGTTTCAATCCATCTCTTCTTTTCACCGCCTAATCCTCCAGTCAATGTTTCAGCTCTTTGTAATCTTCCTACACATAATGCAACATCAGCTGCTAATTTCTCTTTCTTATCAACAGATGCTTGATATGATGCTTCTAAATCTGCAATACTCTTATTAACCGCATCTAAGGATGCTTTTGTTATAGCTAAACTCTTTAATGATTCTTCTAATACAGATTTAGCTTCAGCTAATTTAATTCTCTTTGGTTCTACTTCCTTGTTGATTAAATGGAAGGAATACATAGCTCTGACCCACAAACAAATAGCTTTACAAGCTTTAGATACTTTCTCTACTCTCTCAGGTTGGAACTCTGGATCTACCATAAATGGTTCAATCTTTGTAATACGTGATTCTTCAATATGTTCTTTATCAAAGTTCATTAAATCAGATAATAATTTATTTGGATTACTCAATAATTCTTTCTTTGAAGTTTCGAAATAATCTTCAATCTTCTTACCAATATTATCTGGATCTGGTTTCATTACTGGTTTTAAACCAAACATCATACAACAACATTTCAATGTTAATTTCACACCTTCTGGTGGTCTACCCATAGCTCTGACTTCATCTAAATCTGCCTTTTTCAATTCTTTTAGACATTCTACAGCTTTTTCTAAAGCAGGTAATGCTGCTGCTAAATCTCTTTCTGCATCATCTGCAATTTCTTGTGTAATTCTTGCCTTTTCATTAGATTCAGCTTCTTCTTTTTCTACGACTTTCTTCTTCTCACTGGCTACTTTCTTATCTTTTTCTAATTTGACAATCATCTCATCGACTTCTACTTGTGTTGCTTCTAATTTTGGTTTCATTTCATTAATTTGTATTTGTAAACTGGCAATCTGTTGTTCTGCATCTTTCATCTTATTCACACCAGTAGACAATCTATTTCTCAAAGTATCAACTTCCTTTCTCTTTGCTTTCAATACAGTCTTATAAGTAGATAATAATTCTAAGAAACTAGTTGGTGTAACGTAATTATGTCTCCTCATTACTTCCAAGTATCTTTCTGATTCTTTAGCGACAGTCATATGACAGAATTTGAAGAAATCAACCATAGCTGGTAAATGTTCACCAAATCCTAAATCTTCTTCAGTCATACTAGTTTGTGCCACAGTTTCTAAAGCTTCATCTGGCCAATCAGTGAACCAATCAATTGTACAGTTATTAGACAATGATGGGAACATACGTAATCTACTACGGAAAACAGTACCAATAGGACTCATACATAATACCATGTGAATATTCTGTTTAACTCTAAGGATGTATTGTGCAAATATATTTAACTTTGTTGGAACTATATTCTTCTTTTGACAATCGACTCTGCATGTTGTTAATATATCATCCATCTCATCAGGACCATACAAGTTAGGAATATCACCACCATTCAATATATTATTCACATCTTCTAACATAGATTCAAACACAATCTGTGTATCTACAAATAAGAAAACTGTTGGTTTTTGTTTCAAACCAGCTTGTAATAAACATTTCTTTACATCATCTCTCCAATTATCTTTTCTATATTCTTTAGAAACTTCAATCTGGAACATCTCATAATCAGCCATAAATGTTGCTAATCTTGTCAATGATTGTCTTCCACTACCACCTACACCTAGTAATAAAGCATTACCTTCTGGTTGACGAATGATTCTACTGACTCTTGAAACATGTTCTACAGCATCCATAAACAATACTAAATTCATTGCTGGCTTCTTCTCCATATTATAATCATTCAAATATTCTTCCACTGTTGGTACTAATTGAGTAATATCTTTCACTTCTTCATATATTCTTGGATCTGCACCAGGAACCATAAAATCACACAGAATAAACGTTTTGGTATAATTTCTGCTGGTTTCATCTTGAATATTGTCTTTACTTTTGTGTTTAATGTATTATTAAACCAAGTTCTATCTTCATCATTAATCAATCTATCAGCAAATACACGACGACATTCGTGGAACCATACTCTTACAATTTGTTCAGCTGACTCTGTATGTCCTGGAACAATCATCAATATACCTTGTACAACTTTAGACAAATCTCTCAAGTTGAATGTATAATGTGTTCTAGCTGGAGTAGGTAATAATGTTGCGACTGTCTCTGTATATACTTCAATAGAAGCACGAACCA
>NGBS01000109.1:0-18702 GCA_002245135.1 Proteromonas lacertae | reverse complement strand
TCAATCTTATCATTATCATAATCTTTAATAATCCAAGGAAATACTGGATATTGACTCATATCATTATAACTTCTACCACTATATATATTCAATATCATTAAATATTCAAAATTAGAGATTTCTCGATTTGCCATTTCTTTAGAAAACCATTCTGAACTAAAGCATCATATGCATTTAAAGATGGTTTATAGATTAATAATGGTAAATTATAACTTAATAAAATATTAAATATCTTATTACGAATAACAGTAGTTGGAAAAACGAAGAAGCAGGATTCACCATTGCAGAAATATAATTCAATTGAATTGGGTTGTAATAAATGAAGTCTACTGAATAACATAGTAGTATCATATAAGTTCCAAGTTGAAATAACTTGTGATTCAGTTTCTACAAAACATATTATGTACTTACCAATAATAAACATTCCTTCAACTTCTTTTAAAGGATGAACTAATGTGGCATTTGTATGATAACTATTAATAAAATAATAATAATAATAATATGAATATGAATATATATACATTGGTTTATCTTTATAAAATGCATTTTTAAATGGAATATAATTCAATAAATCATCATAACCTGATATACTTGTATCTATTGCATCTTCAATTTCTGCTTCATTCAAATGGAAATGACTTGATGAAGCTAAAGATTCTAACAATATAAAAATATTATAAATTATACTTGATAATTTTAACAATTTCATTTCTGGTTGATTTTCATTGCGTGGAGTTCGTGTATCATTTTGTCTCATACATTGTTCATAGTTTGAATAATTATAATTTATTTCCAATAATTCTCTTGTAAAAGATGAACTTACTTTCATTGATAATTTGTAATGTAATTCAACGGAAGTATCTTCCAGGCTTGACCTTTCAAACATAAATTTTTGTATATTTTTTCCCATCTTTCTTTATTTATATCATTCTCTTGTTTTTCCTTTTCTTTTGTTTTATCAATCTTTCAATTTCATTGTTTATTATTATCTTATATTTCTCTTCAATTGTATTCTTCACATCTAACTTCAATTTGTCAATATTATAATTGATGATTGTTTTAAAATCATTATATTTTTTCTATATATATATATATATAAGTAGAAATAATATATTATATACAATAAATTCATTATAAATCACTTCTTCCTCATTATTTATCTTATTCAAGACACTACTAATTTGATCACATATTATTGGCTGATAAACCCATTCATAATTAAACCATTTACTGTTTAACATACTATCAATATTCAATTTACCACTTAATTCTAATAATTCACCTGCTTGCATATTGATAAATGATTTCATATCATTATAATTAACAAACATTGAGTGTAATGGTGATGGATCTATTGATACAATATTACTAAATGTTGTTGCGATTTCATTGATGATTTTGGGAATTCCTTCCTTGTTATAACCTTCTTTGTAGATATTAACACCTGTATATTTGATACTGTTAATTGGTGGATATAAATTGTTAGTGTGTTCTTTGACGAGTAAGTCGTAAATGTAATACAAATAGGAGTGTAAATGAACGATGATTAAACCAATATATTCACAGTTTTGCTTGTTTTTTATTGGAGAGTAATTCTACAATAAACCTTCGTAATTGGTAGAATAGATTGTATTGATAGAGTGATCCTATTGGTCCACTGGTTATTAAACGAATTAAAAGCTTAATTACTGTATAGATAGCTGGATGGCCTGATAGATTAGTTTTCCAGTATATTTCACTCTGTTTATTACCGCTATCATCTAATAGACTAATATAACTCTGAAATAAAGGAAAAAGAATATTATGTAACGGATAGGTTTGATTGGGAGCTTGACTTTGAACATGATAATGATTACACTTAAAACAGATAGTACTTGGTAATTGAGCTTCATATAAATGTAAAGTGTTTGTCTTTTTATTATCACCTACATCATTTACTGGACATTCGTGACAATATATACAATGATTCTCTTTATCCAACTCTGGTGGAGGTGAATATAATATTTTTCCATTTACAGTTGGATAATAATTCAAATATAACGGCTCAATGATTAATAATAGATTCACTACAGTATCTACTGATTTACTTGTATTACCACCTTCTTCTATTATTTCATTGATTTTCTTGGTTAATGTATCAATATAACTACTCAATAATTCATAAAACAATGATAAATTATCTGGAGAAATAAGATATTCTGCATTATATAAATCATTAAATATCAGTGAATTTAATGGATTATTCTCTATGGATATATTAATTAGAGTTGAAATAAGTGATTTGGTTATTTCACAAATTTCATTTTCAGTAGAGCTTGATTCTGGTTTGGGTAATTTTAGTCCTTCCATACTAATATCATTCGATAATGAAGGTGGTGGAGGTGGTAAACTATCTGATGGATCTGTATTATTATTGATATTATCATGATAAAACTTTAATATTGAATAAATACACATTGGTTCATAAGCAATCAAATTTCCATTTTCTTTATTTTCAAATAATATTTTCATATTATTTAACATTTCAATAACATAATCTTTAGGTTGTTTAGTTAAAATTGTGAATAAGGGAGTTAAAAATAATGGATTCCTTATTGTATTATTCTCTTTTATTGTTACTGGTTGAATAAATACAGTATAATCAATTCCAATATGTTGAGTATTGCTTAAAAACAATAAATTCATAATTACATTGATACTCAAAGGAGTTGTTTCATGTTCAGTTATCATCTTATTCAATATAACAAATCCACCAATATCTTCAAACAATCCAATCCAATCAACTATAATTGTTTCAGCATTGTTATTATTGGAATTTGAACTATCTTTTATTGATGATTTTAACAATGTTTTTGATCTACTTCGTTTAGTTTCAGTTGAATCAAATCTTGTTAATTGTATTACGATAAGTATACCTAATAATCTTACACTTTCATTCTCATTATCTATTTAAATAATAATAATAATAATAAATATATATACTGCAAATATAATGTAAGAATAATTCAATCAAATCAACATCCTTATAGTTCTGTAATATATTATAAAACTTTATTGATTTTAATAATTTATTAAACAATAATAAAATCGATATAATTATTCCACTATCTTTCGTTTCTATACATAATGACAACATTTGTTTAATATCCGATAAATACACTTGATTTTCAAATATTAATTTAATCAATAACATACACTTTTCTCTCAATTCATCTTTCTCATCTTTTGTTAAGTTTGATTGGATTTGTGATTGCAATAACATCACTTTAGTATTTACTTCAATAGATGGATTATTATTCCAATTACCATATACCGATGTTGGAGGTATTTCACTATAATACAACTGCCTAATATTATCTAATAGATATTGAATCCAATTGTTCAACTGTAAATAACTTTTACCATCTTCTTCACATATTATATTCTTTATATTATCATACAATCTTTTATGAGTTTCAAATTTGGTTTTCTTCCATATATTAATATTGAGTAATTGATAGATTAAAGTACTAGCTAATTTGACTTGATTCTTTATTGTTTTTATTAATGTGATTATACTTTCGATTGTTCCATCTTCATCTAAATACTTGTGTGATAATTGCTTCAATAATACTCCGATTGATTCTGGTGCATAACTTCTCATCATATCACTGGATAATATGAAATTATTATCAATAAGTGATGATAATAATGAGAATATATCACACAAACTAACCTTACTATCATCTCCTATATAAAATAATAATAATATATATGTATATATATACTTTTAACATATGTAAATAGTGGTAATAATACATTTATTCCTCCAATAATATTCAATGCTTGAATAATTGATATTTCTTTCCATATTGCTGTATTGGGAAGTAATTTACTGTAATTATGACTCAACGTATCAATTAATATATTTTTATAATGTAAAGTTGGATTGTAATAGAATATTAATTCTTTTTGATGTAATATTAAATCAACATCATTATAAATATATGGATTATTATACAAAGCATTGATATTGTAATTGGTTGGAATATTTGATTCAATTTTTGCATCACTAGAAAACATCATACAACTTCCCATTAAACCATTATATCCTTTGCCAATAATCCATTTAAAATTATCTTTGATTTTCAAATAAGATATATTCTGTTTAATGATTTGATTTCCATTGATTATTATACTGAATTGATCTTTAAAAACACTCTTTTTATGGCTTACTATTATATAATACCAATTGTAAGGTTGAAATGAATAGGGAACTGTCATTTCATTCTTTGAATCGTTTGTATTTTGGACATTATAACATAATAAACTATCTTGAAAATTTAGTTCAATCATTTGACTATTAAAAAAGAACATATATATATATATATATATATATATATATATATACCTTGATGTAGTTAATAATAACAAATTACTGGATGATAAAGAAGCAGGATTTGGTCTAATCCATAAATATAACAAATAGCCATTACTAAATAGACTCTTAATGTTGTTATTTTCAATATCATTATTATTACTAATATATTCTATTCCACTCTTATTACCATAAAAATCAAAGTAATATTCAGGTGATATTTCATGCTGGTATCGATGATAACTCATCATTTCACACATTGAACTTAATATGTAAGTTTGATAATGAGGTTTTAATAACATATATTTAAATATATTTCCAAGCGTTTTGACAGAGATTCCTCCACTTCCTAATCTTCCAATGATTTTGCAGTATAATTGGATGATGTCTTCTTCTATATTACAATCTGGTTTACTGAGTAAGGAAAGGATGTAATCTAAATAGTCAATTCTGAATTTTTCTTTGAATATTATTCTTAGACGAATTGCATTACATCTATTATTCGATTATATAATAATAATAATTTATAGAATGAAGATTTATACTTTTCATTAATTATCATTAACACTCCTTTCAATATACCAATTCGTAAATTCAATGGAAATGTTTTAAATGTACGTTCTTCAAGGGATTTATACAGATTTCCACCACCACTAATTGATAGTTGAGGTGATCCTACTAATTCTGTAGTTTTCTTGATTTTTTGAAAATAATTTCCTTCTACACTAGGATGAAAAATGAAACTAAGAACTAATGATATATTATTTTCAACTAAATATCATTAATAGCTAAAATATACAATCTTCAAACTTGCTTCTCATAGATTCCCAATTCTCTTGATCTAAACTTTCATTGTCCTCCTCAAATGGACTTTTTTCATCCCCTGTTTCGCTTACCATAAGATTTAAACTTGATTCTTGTGTATCTTCGCTTTTATTTTCTTTTGCTGAACTATCATTATTTGCAGTTTTGTTAGATGGAGCTAAACCCTTCACCTTCCTCTTCAAATAGTTCATTTCAGAAAAAGATCTAAAATAACAACTATTTTTTTATTATTTATTTGGACAAACTCATTCTCAAACTTGATTGATGTTTTCTTTATTCAATTCCTCCTTAAGAAGGAACTTTTCAAACCTTGTAACCACTCTTCGTATATTAATTATACATTATAAACGTAGATCATATTCCAAATATACAAAATGTTGATTATACTATGAAAGTAAAACCCTTTTGTAAATTTCTTGGTAGAAAATTCAAACAAGGTATGAAATAAAATATGATATGATTATGCTATACTGAAATGTAGGTGAGATTTTGAAACTTGATAAAAAGGAGATAAACAAAATATTGAAATGTGAAGATAAAGCAGTTGTATAATATATATGATAATTATTTTCTAACATATATAGTTGGATGGTTTGTGTGTTCATGCTAACACTTTGAAAGAGCGTTACTTTGGCAAAAGTATCTGTTTAGAAGGTAGAATGTTATACCATAACATGTGTCAAAGAAACTGTTTATATTGTGGAATGAGAAGAGAAAGTAAAATTCAAAGATATACTCATGTTTTATTACAACCTGGCGAAACAATAACAGAATTATTTGATTATGGAATAAAGAATCTATTAATAGAAGCTGGAGAACAGACTGGTGAAAATAGATACAATTGGTATGAAAGAACTTTAGATCAAATTAAGAATGATGAAAATGAATATAATAAAAATAATAATGTATTTATTAATTTTTATATTTTATATTTTTATTAGACGAATTATCATAGTGTTATTGGTCTAAGTATTGGAGAATATCCTCGTTCAGTTTATGAAAGATTTTTCAATAAAGGAGCTTCATTGTATTTTATATTTTATAATCTTTATCATTATTATTATATTTTTAGTTACAGTTTAAGAATTGAAACATCCAATCCAGAGTTGTATTACAGTATAAACTTTGCAGCAAAGAAATTTGAAGATAGAGTGAAATGTTTAAAGTATTTAGATGATATAGGTTATCAAATATGGAGTGGCTCAATGGTTGGCATTCCTGGCCAAACAGTTGAAGATTTAGCTAATGATATTGAGTTTTATAAAGAATATAATGTTGATACAATCGAGTATAATTATTTATTTCTAATTTATTTTACAGTTTAACCCCATATTATCCATGTAAAGATACTCCTCTGTTTTCAAGATGGGAAGAACAATACCAAAATTATGATAATTATATACCCAATATAATAAGTTATGTGTTTAAAATGATTGCTTTATGTCGATGTACAATGAAAGGAGTGAATATAATAGCACCAAGATGGTTGCCTAAAGATATACAAAGACAGCTGTGTTATTGTGGATGTAATATACTGGAATTTGATGCAACATATGAAGAGAATTTAGGTTGGACCAGAATACATGATTATTGTCCAAAGCTGGGAGAAGTTGAATTAAAAACAAGAGTTGATGAATGTAAAGATATTTTAAAAGGAACAGATTTAGAGGTATTTATATATGTTTTTTATCTGTTTATTATAGTTTGGAAATATGTTAAGTGTAGAATCTCCTCATTACTATTTGAGAAATCAATATAATCATCCAGGATCGTTGAGAATTAATCGTTTATTGAATAAAGAAGTATAATGTTTTAATAACATATTTTTTGTGATATTATTGATTTATTTCTGACTTTCTTACTTAAATAATTATAAAGAAATATCATAAATAGACATTCATAAGAAAATTAAAAAAATAAAATGAAACAAGCCAAATAATTATTAGTCGTTTCATAATATTCTTTTCACTTTACTGTAAGATATAGCGTTTAGAAATAATGAATAAATATAAAATTGGTATAAACATAGGATTACAAACATTTGAATGTGGTGTATTTCAAATTAGTGAAGTTTTTCTCGTAAGTGATGGTGCAAATAAAGCTATTCCTGCTTATGTTTATTATAATCCACATTCTCCTGACATTATTGTAGGATATGCAGCAAAACATAATCTGGAATTTGTAGGTCATTCTGTGTATGACATATTAAGGTTAGTAGGAGTGAGATATAATGATGAAGAATTACAAGAATATATGAATGATTGGACATTTACAGTGGTAAATGATAATGGTGAAGCAAAAGTAGAGTTAGAATATAATAACAGCATTATTCATGTAAGTGGAGTAGATTTGTTATGTGAGATATTTAAGTATAATAAACATTGTGCTGATATAAGATGTGGTAACAATCCAGACAGTAGAACTGAATGTGTGATAAGTGTTCCATTATATATGAATGATGATCAAAGATTATTAATAAAAGAAGCAGCTGAAAGAGCAAATTTAAAAGTAATAAATGTAATTTCATCTTCAATATGTGCAAATATTGCTTATATTCATGAAAATCAATCAAGAAAAGATAAAGAAATAAATCTCGTGTTTGATTTAGAAGAAAGAGAATTAAATGTTGATATAGTTAATACTGATAATATTAACAAACTATCTGAATTAATCTATTCAAAATATGATAATGAAATAGGTGTGAAAAACATCATTGATAATTTGTATAATCATTATGTTGAAAAATATAAAGGCAAAACAGGAGAATCACTCAATGATAAAAGAAAAATAGAACTTAGAAAAGAATGTGAAAAAGCTGTAGAATTGCTAAAATATGAACATTATAGTGAAGCTTATATTGATGTTGAGTTTTTAGAAGATGCTGATATAGATACAGAATTAACATTATCCACATTTAATAGCTTAAATGTGGATATTTTTAAAAGAGTGGTTGATTATGCACATACAGCTGTTGAAGAATCAGGATTAAGTGAATCTATTATTAATTATATTATATTAGTTGGTTGTGGTTCAAGAATCAAGAGTATAAGAGAATTATTACAAGTTAAATTTAAAGAATCAAAAATTATTAAATATTTTAATCCAGAAGAAATTTGTGCATATGGAGCAACAATTCTTGCTTATAATTATGATTGTAAAATATAGATACACTTGATAGAATTGAGAATAATAGAAAGAAATTTTTAGAAAAGCTTATTACATTATTGAATAATTATGTAGATGATATTCGTTCAAATGAATTATTATCTGTTATTAAAGAGGTGAATGATTATGTGAAATGTGAAAGATGCAACAGAAAAAGAAATGATAAATTCTTATCAAAAATTGTTGTATGTATATGATAAATATAAATATATTAATTATAGAATCTGATTCACAAAGAAATTATCACTTTTTTGTATAAATTATTCCATTCTATTATAAATAGTCAAATGGTTATATGCAGAAAACCATATATTGGTCCTAAAATTTCACATTATTTAAGTGAAGATGATATTGAAAAAAGCATAAAGAATCTAAATCATTTGATTGAAATTAATAAACAATGTAATGTAGAATTAACAAAAGGATATTCTGTAAGTATTATTGATGATGATTTGGATGGAATTATTAAAGAAGTATTAGAAAATGATGAATATTTAATTCAATTAAATGATGGAGATATAATAAAAAAGAGAATTGATAATCTTCTACCAAATACTCTCTAATCTTATAATGCAGTATATTATGTTGACATGTTAATATATATTTTTTATTTGTGTTGATTAGTTAAACATATTAGTTTCATCTCACCTATAATTTATACATCAAAATAACAAAGCAATAACTATTACTAAATGAGAAAATATAAAATGAAACTAATTTCCAAATTAATAAAAGAATAATATATCAACCACCTTATTCAATATTTGTAATTGGTATTTTCATTTCTTTATTTATGTTTTTAAACACATATAAGATGTTTTATGTAAATATCACTTTATTTTATGACTCAATCCTTAGTATCTGATTGTTCAAACAATAATGAAATAACTATTACATAATAGAACTAATAATTACAGTTTATTTACTTTCTTTTGGAGCAGAGGTGGGTGATATTGGAGGTTTTGGTGGATTTGGTTTTTCTGGTGGTTTTGAATCTAGATTTTCTTTTGTTTCACTTTCTTTTACTTCGTTTTCTTTTGTTTTATCCTCTTTTGTTTCTTTTTCTTTTGGTTGAGATGAATTTAGTTTAAAAGGAGATAATGTCCCTTTTGGAGATTTTGTATCAGATTTAGGAGTTAAAGTTTTCTTCTTTTCATCTTTTGATTCATCAGTATTACTACTGTCAGTATGAGAATCAGATATTGATTCTTTCTTTACTAAACTAGACGAACTATCACCACCTGCTTGAGATAATGAACCAACTACTGTCGCTTTTGGAGTATCTGGATTAAAAAATTCTGAATTGGTTGTTGATGGTCGATTATTTATATTCTTTATATTGACAGCTGAAGTTTTCTTTGGAACTCCTCCAACTATCTTTCGACCTGTATTTGCTGATACAGCACCATTATAGGAAGAAGCAAATGATTCAGATTCAAATTCAGAATTTCTATTCTTATTATTTACTACAGCACTTATATTATTAGCTGTTTGAGTATTATTTCCAACTACTGTGGTTGTACCACTTCTCATTGATAAACCAATCTCAGAATTTGTATTTACATTTGGATTTATTCTACTCGCTGTTCTTGTCGATCTTCTTCGACTACTGGAATATACACTACTTATTCGAGATTGTAATGCATCATTATAGAATTTGCAATGTTCTCGAAATAATTGAGGATTTTCATTTTTATCTACGACAAGATCTACTCTTAATTGTTCATGAATTGCACTTAAAGTTCTTAATCCATGTTTTCTTTCACCATGTAAGAAACTGTAAAAATTATTATAGTTCAAATATTTCTCAGATGTACAAAATTTTTCCCAAACATGAGATGAAGCTAATATATTGATTAATGATGTTTTTATTATTGCATATGTTTTCTTATCAAATGTATTATCTGTAACTCTATCTTTTAGTTTTTTATATAATTCTACACTCAATCCATAATTATCATCTGGTTCATCATCTCCATTGAAATATTTGATTTTAAATGCATTTTTCAATTCTTCTCTTAATTTACCACTTTTCTTTTCTTTCTGTTTTAATATTTCATGAAAGTCACCATACATTTCCAATAACTTTATTCCTTTTTCTTCTCCTAAAAATACTTTTAAAAATACACGATTTATATTACTTCTTATTTTATCTTTTATTACTTTTAATGCTTTAAATTTATAGAAATATAATCTTTCTTGAGGTCTTGGCTTTATTAAATGAGCCAATATAATGTATGGAAAGAGAAGCAAAAATCCACAAATTGAACCTTCTAATGCAATATATAATATATCATCTTCAACAGTATATAATGCACAAAACATTACATATATACAGTTTACGAATATATAATACATATTAAACCCTCTATAATAATATGACGGTTCATTTTGATTATACAATGAAGCTAATATATGAACGACTATACTTAAAATAATGAAAGGATAAAAATCATTAAGTGTATAAAGTGAAATACATTTTGTATAAAACACTGGAATTATATTATCAATAAATTCAGTACCACTCTCTAATATATCAATATTAACCAACGGAACTGTAGTTATAAATATTGATATTAGAATATAATAAAGTACATTAACAATTTTCTCTATTTTAAAAACTTCATGTTTTCCCGTTCCTGTATGAATTCTATTATCTTCTTCAGAAAAACAACTAAAAGCAGTGAATACTAATGATATGGATGATAATATCTGGAAGAATCTAACAGCAAAACAATTTGCACTACTTCTTTTACCAATAGATACAAATGATAATAAAATTAAATAAAAACTTGAGAATAAATATTCAATTGTACTGTAAGGTAAATATTTTTCTTCCCATGTTGAGATTGAACGAAGTATTCGGAATACTGCATAACATAGTAAAAGTATCAAAATAACATTCAATAATGTAAGAATAACACCACCTGCTGATGAGAATTTTACATAATTTTCTTTTTCCTATAATTAAATAATAATAATAATATAATAATAATACTCTTGAAACCCATACCCATTCTGCTGGATATTTAGCAATACAAGTACAATCTTTGAAGTTATTATTTGAACTACAAACAGAACTACCTTCATTACAAGCTTTCATTGTATCTGGAGCAATAATATCAAAGGTTTTATTACCACTTACTTCATCTAGTTTAATTTGAAGTATTACACCATCTTTCACTTTATTAATTCCATTATTATCGAAATCTATTCCACCATAAAACGTCTCCCATGTAGAACATGATGATGATGAAGAACATTCTTGAAAATTCTTAATAACTGTTTGATATATTTTGAAATTATCATCTCTATTGGATGAATCAGTATAATCAACTGGTGTTGAAGCTATTATTAAATTATATAATACTGAAATATATACATATTGCTGCTTTTTCTAATATTCTTTGTATTGTAACACCAATAGCTGCTCCATTATATGGATATACAGATTGATCACTAAAATCAGAGGTTTGAAATAAGTCTGGATAACTATTAAATAATAAGATTACTGAAATAAACAAAATACTCTTTATATTTTGATGAAACTAAGTTGTAAACATCTTCAGAATTACCCATATATTTACCTTTAGTTCCAAATTTAAATGTTTTCTCAAATTGACTAACATAAAACCAATTAGCATTATAAGCACCAGTCTTCTCAGCATCTATATATATATATATAAATAAAAATAAAAATAAATAGTATATACTAATAACAGCATATTCTTTATCAATAGTCATGGCAATTGGAGGAGTGTAATATAATATCTGCATACTGTACATTATATCATTAATATTATAATCAGTTGCTGCAATAAATACATCAGGGTTTAACCCTTTAATTACTTCAATCCATTGTCGAAGATAATCTGATTTCTCTCTCATACTTTTACTTTCTAAATCTAACACAGGTAATACACATTGTTCTTTATTACCACATTCTTCGTGTAAACAATTTTTACCATATGGATCACTTCTCTAATTAAGTATATATATTAATAATAATCTATACAGATGAATTACATCTTTTTGTTAATATATTTAAATTATTTTGATTAAGATTAGCTTCAAAACCTGATATTGCTACTTTGGTCTTTTCACTATTACTTAAATCTTCCAATATCACTACCGATTTTACTCTAAATCTTTGATTTAATAGTGGTAATGCAGATGTAAATAAATTAGTGTATTTCATTAAAGGTGATATTACAAAATCAAAGTTATACTCAACAGTGTTGATGTTATTTGAATTACCAAATATATAAGTCATAAAACCTTGAGTATTACGTTGGTCGTCATAATAAGCAGCTCTATAATAGGCTATTATTATTATAATATTGACATATTCCATACTTTCTTCAGTTAGTTCTTTAGATCCAGGAGTAATTATAAAATGTGGTTGATTTGAAGATAGACTAGATGCATAGGTGATATAATCTCTAATAGCCTTTTTGTAATCTTCCATTGTTGAACTCTATTTATAGTATATTAAGCGAATAAAAGAAAATACTGAATCAACAAGTTCATATAATTGTAGACATATTTTATTTCGTGGCACTGAACAAACTCCATTACTGTCAACAGTGCCACTAAGGCATAACCCATCTTTAACTGATTCTTTCCACAACAACAAGCCAAACCATGTCTGAGAATCTATCAAAATAATAATTAATAAAATACCAATAACATCTGTAAATGCATTTGTACTGCCAATTGCATGTATTATAACATCTCCAGAATTGCAAGTATTATCAGAATATTTATTGTATGTGAAACTTGTCACGGTTATTATGTACATTATAAAACATGACAAAGTGTATTTATATCTCTCTTTCATTAATTATTCAAAAAAACAAAACAATTTTGAAACGAATGAATACAAGCCAAGCTATACTAAAACTAATGAAATAAAGCAAATGAATCAGCATAGTAATGCAATACTTCCAAAGACTACATCTACATGCAATTGCCTAGCAATTAATGCATTTTTCTTATTATGATTATAAAGGTCATAACAAAGAAGCAAAACTGTTTTCAATAAATATAAATAACATAATTATTTATTATTCTACATATCCCCTAATCCACATGTGTTTGGCTTCGATATTGGGAATCCAGCACCTCTCAACCTATTATGAACATAATCACATTATTATACCCTCTAGTTGCATCTTCAAGAGTAAATACTGTCGAATCTGCATCCTAATGTGAAATATTTAACAAACCTGTTGTTATACTTTTGAGTTTTGAGTTCTTCTTAACTCTCTTTCTGACTGTGCATTTCGGATGATTTGTATAATCAATTTCTGAGTAGCAAGAGAAACCATTCTTGCTCTAAGTAATAATTACATTAATTGTTGATAATTATAATACATTTTATCATCATCACAGTCAAACCACCTTTCTTAAATAGTACTTCACAACCTCATCAGGAATCTAATCTTCATAGAAACAAACCATATATACGGGAGATTGATAGCTCTCTAGTGATTTTAATAATTTTCATCATTATAAGACTGTGAAGAATTCATATGTTGAATAAAATGAAAAAAATAAACTTAACAAACCAAAAGCTTGATTTGATTATAATTGAATTATCAAAATAATGAGCGATATAAGTGATATTGAAGAGGACACCCAAGAGCAACCAATCCAGAGTATGCCTGTGCATATTGTCAGATCAGTGATGTAAATGCTGTGGCTCAATGTAATGAATGTAAAAAATGGTTTTGTAATGTGAATGATAGTAAATGTGGATCACATATTATCCAACATTTTATTAGATCGGGAGCATAGAGAAGTAAGACTTACACCCTGACAGTGAATTTGGAGATACAATATTAGATGTTATAACTGTGGTAGTAAAAATGTCTTTGTACTAGGATTTATTCCAGATGAAGCAAACGCATGTTACGTCTTAATTTGTCGAGATGTTTGTTTAAATCAAATTCCATCCAAAGATATGGGATGGGATCCTCACGAATGGGAACCATTAGTATCTGATAAATGCATAGTTGATAGAATGGTACATACAAAGGAGAAGGAGACACTAGAGTAAGACATTTAACAGCAAAGCAAATATTGAAATTAGAAGAATTATGGAAAAGTAATCCAAATGCAACGTATGATGATTTATCAAGTTTACCAACCACAGCAACATTAGAAAAGGTAAAAAAGACATATGAAGATGGTTATGATTATCAAAAATATTTTTACCATTAATTGATAAAATTGCTGAATATGACAAAGAAATGTGTCAAGAATTATGTAAAGAAGTGGTTGATATAACTTGGGATATTGGTTTGAATCAACGTAAACAAGCAATATTCCGTTTACCTCACGCTGATATTAGTAATAGACTGATGATAGGAGATGAATTAGAAATCTCCACAACTATTAGTTTAAGTGAAAAATGGAAAGGAGAAGGTCAAGTTATGAAGATTGATGATAATCAAATCACCTTACAAATGAAGAGTAAAAACGTTCCAATGAATAACAAGTGGGTATAGAATTGACTATTTATGGAGTGATATTCCTTATAAACGAATGAAAAATGCAGTTCGTCGATTTAGTACAGTAAAAGAAGCGATGAGTGAATATTTATGGAATAGTTTATTAGGTATTCCTTGTGCTACAAATGTAGTGAAAGTGAATTTACCATCCGAATTATCAATTAGTGGATTGCCTCCACTTAATTACTCTCAAATTGAAGCAATCAAAAGTGTATTAATTCATCCATTGAGTTTAATTCAAGGACCTCCTGGAACAGGTAAAACAGTAACATCAGCCACAATTGTTTATCATTTAGTTCGTGAGTTTGGAAATCAAGTATTAGTTTGTGCTCCTAGTAACATTGCAGTAGATCAATTAACTGAAAAGATTCATGCTTGTGGTTTGAGAGTAATTCGTGTAACAGCGAAAAGTAAAGAAAATATCAGTAGTTCAATCGAACATTTATGTTTACATTATTTAGTAAAATTTGTGGGAGGTAAAGACAGTGAATTATATAAATTACAGCGATTATTAGAAGATCAAGGTGAATTAAGTGCTAGTGATGAAACCAAATATAATGAGTTAAGATTAAATGCTGAAAAATTAATTCTCAGTCGAGCCGAAGTAATCTGTTGTACTTGTAGCTGTGCAGCTGATAAAAGATTTCGAGAATATAAATTCCGTCATGTATAATTGATGAAGCAAGTCAAGCCACTGAACCTGAATGTTTAATTCCAATTGTGATGGGTTGTAAACAATTAATATTAGTTGGTGATCATCAACAACTAGGACCAGTTGTATTAGATCGAGTAGCAGGAGAAGCTGGTTTAAATCAATCATTATTCGAGAGATTAATCTCATTGAATTATCGTCCAATTCGATTAACTATTCAATATCGAATGCATCCTGCTTTATCCTTATTCCCATCAATAACATTTTATGAAGGAACATTACAAAATGGAATAACAGAATTACAAAGAAGTCGACCAGAAGTCCATTTCCCTTGGGTAGATAGTTCAATTCCAATGTTATTTATGTATGTAATGGTCGAGAAGAATTATCAGTAAGTGGAACATCTTATTTAAATCGAATGGAAGCTCAACAATGTGAAAAGATTGTAACATTTTTGTTAAATTCGTTTGTATCTCCGAATGAAATAGGTATAATAACTCCATATGAAGGTCAAAGATCTTATATTGTGAATTATATGCAAATGAATGGAAGTTTGCCGAAGATATTATATCAAGATGTAGAAGTTGCAAATGTAGATGGTTTCAAGGTCGTGAAAAAGATTATATAATCTTAACTTGTGTTAGATCAAATTATCGAAGTGAATTAGGATTTATAAGTGATCCTCGAAGATTAAATGTTGCTTTAACTCGTGCAAAATATGGTTTAATAATCTTAGGCAATGCCAGTTCATTAGCTCGAAATGTATTATGGAATAATTTATTAATTCATTTTCAAGAAAAGAAATGTTTAGTGGAAGGTAGTTTAAATAGTTATAAATATGAGATTTCCCAAGCCAAAGAAATATTATAATAAACATATCCTGCAAATCTCCAAATACAAATGGTATTGTTAATAATAATAATTCAAATTATTTAAGTAATAATAATAATAATAATAATGTAGATGAATTAGGTGATGATTTAGAAGAATTAATAAATGAGAATAATGAGTTTTATTATTATAATGATGGAAAGAATATGAATAATAATAATAATGATTTTAATTTAAATGATAATAATAGTGAAATAAAAAGATGCTTGGGATGATGAAAGTGGATCTTATTGTGAAAGTGATTTATTAACTGTTAGTTTAAGTGATGATGAATGTGAATAGAATGATTAAAAACAAAATGAAATATGAATATAATATTTTATTTATGTTTATTCTATTTATAGAATGTTTGGTAAAATATAATCAATTCTCTTTTTCATTATATCTTCATTATGCAATTCTATCAAGTGTATCTATATTTTACAATCATAATTATAAGCAAGAATTGTTGCTCCATATGCACAAATTTCTTCTGGATTAAAATATTTAATAATTTTTGATTTTTAAATTTAATTTGTAATAATTCTCTTATCCATTGATTCTGAACCACAACCAACTAATATAATATAATTAATAATAGATTCACTTAATCCTGATTCTTCAACAGCTGTATGTGCATAATCAACCACTCTTTTAAAAATATTATCATTTAAGCTATTAAATGTGGATAATGTTAATTCTGTATCTATATCAGCATCTTCTAAAAACTCAACATCAATATAAGCTTCACTATAATGTTCATATTTTAGCAATTCTACAGCTTTTTCACATTCTTTTCTAAGTTCTATTTTTCTTTTATCATTGAGTGATTCTCCTGTTTTGCCTTTATATTTTTCAACATAATGATTATACAAATTATCAATGATGTTTTTCACACCTATTTCATTATCATATTTTGAATAGATTAATTCAGATAGTTTGTTAATATTATCAGTATTAACTATATCAACATTTAATTCTCTTTCTTCTAAATCAAACACGAGATTTGTTTCTTTATCTTTTCTTGATTGATTTTCATGAATATAAGCAATATTTGCACATATTGAAGATGAAATTACATTTATTACTTTTAAATTTGCTCTTTCAGCTGCTTCTTTTATTAATAATCTTTGATCATCATTCATATATAATGGAACACTTATCACACATTCAGTTCTACTGTCTGGATTGTTACCACATTGCTCATCAGCACAATGTTTATTATACTTAAATATCTCACATAACAAATCTACTCCACTTACATGAATAATGCTGTTATTATATTCTAACTCTACTTTTGCTTCACCATTATCATTTACCACTGTAAATGTCCAATCATTCATATATTTCTTGTAATTCTTCATCATTATATCTCACTCCTACTAACCTTAATATGTCATACACAGAATGACCTACAAATTCCAGATTATGTTTTTGCTGCATATCCTACAATAATGTCAGGAGAATGTGGATTATAATAAACATAAGCAGGAATAGTTTTATTTGCACCACTGTCTGTTGTTTTTGAGTGTGATTATTACTATAAATTCCACTTACAACATTTTCTAATCCTATGTCTATTCCAATTTTACCTCTATTCATTATATCTAAACTATCATTTTCAGTTACATCAAGTGTATCTTTATTTCATAATCATAATTATAAGCAAGAATTGTTGCTCCATATGCACACACTATTTCTGGATTAAGTCCATATCTCAGTTCTGATTTTTTAAACACTTCTTTCAATAATCTCTTATTCCCTTGATTCTTGAACCACAACCAACTAATATAATATATAATTAATAATAAATTCACTTAATCCTGATTCTTCAACAGCTGTATGTGCATAATTAACCACTCTTTTAAAAATATTATCATTTAAGCTAAAATATTCCAGTTGTCATATGGGATATTTTTATCACTCATTCTTAACCTGTATTGCCATTATTTAAGAAAAATTCAATTTGAAACGACTATATTTTTAATTGACTTGATTTAATTCTTTTTTTTCATTTTTTATTGAATGGTAAATGAGATGACTCTATGTGAAGATATTGCGTTTGGTTGGAGAGAAAGGTTCCTGATTTAGATAAAACAACAATAAAATGTAAGTGTGTAGGAAGTCATAAACGGCTTTATTTAGAATGGATGTTAGAACGTGGTTTATATGGAGTATATATTGTCATTGTAATTCATAGGACGGTTGTATCGAAATGTTTGGTAGTATAGGAAGTGAACTTCACATTCAAACCAAAAAAGTAGAGAATGAGTTGAAGGACTTATGCTCATCGTTATTAGTATAATTATAGATATATA
>NGBS01000073.1:0-22961 GCA_002245135.1 Proteromonas lacertae | reverse complement strand
GCAACTGGACAAAATAAAAATATCAGTACCTGCATCTGAAACTAAAAGTGATGAAGAAACCGCATCAACTCCAGAAAAATCTAATAAATCTACAAAATCGTTAGTATAATTTATATATATTATTTAATTAGTGGAAGCATGGTCAAAAGAAATTTGGTCCGAGTGTTTTTTGCTGAGGAAACTGAAGAGAAGGCAAATTGTATAATTTTACTTACTTTATAAATGCATAGTGTTTTTACCTGAACATGATTCAGACGTGCAAAAATCAACAAAAACAAAAAATACCCACAAAAATGAAACAGAAGTGAATAACAAAGGAAATGTAAAGAAGAAGAGATAAAACAGAATAATGAAATAAATGAAATGCCTCCTCCTTCAAAACAACCAAAAGACATTAGTAAAATGGAAGAAAAGGAAAATGATCAAGAAGACAATAATAAAATGGAAGAAAATGAAGATGAAATAGATCCGTTAGATGCATATATGGCTGAAGTACACAAAGAAGCAATTAAAGATATATTAGCAGTACAACAAATCCCACAGATAGAATATGAGCCATCTCCAATACCAATAGAATCAAAGCCAATACAACAATAACATTAGAAGAAATAGAAAAAGAACAAATTCAACCAATAATAATGAAGAAGAAGAAGATGATGATGAATATTATGAGAATTTAAAGAAGCTTTAGCAAAACAGAAAGAAGAAGAAGCAAAGAAATGTAGAGAGATATTACATGGAAGTAAAAAGAATAGTGATGATGGTTTAGGATTAATAGAAGCAGATGAAGGAGGAGTAGAGGAAATATTTGAAGAAGAAGGAGAAGAAGAACCACCAGAAGAACAATCTGCCTTAGAAATGTTAAAAGAAAAAATGAAGAAAAAGAAATAAAAGAAATAGATCAATCAAAAATAGATTATATTCCAATAAGAAAGAATTTATACATACCAACAAGATCTGTACAGAATATGACTGAAGATGAAATACAACAAATAAGAAGTAAAGAGAATATAAAGATAAGAGGAAGTGATTGTCCTGCTCCAATAACAGAATGGGAACAAGGTGGTTTTATTGATTCAATCTTAAATGTAATAAAAAAATACAATTATTCAAAACCATTTCCAATTCAACAACAATCAATGCCTGTAATAATGAGTGGAAGAGATTTAATTGCTGTAGCAAAAACAGGTTCAGGTAAAACTTTGGCTTTTTTATTACCAATGTTTAGACATATATTAGATCAACCAGCATTACAATCAGGAGATGGGCCAATAGCAATAATTATGGCACCTGCTAGAGAATTAGCAGTACAAATATACAATGAAGCTAAGAAATTCTGTAAAGTATTGGGTTTAAATGTAACAGCTGTGTATGGTGGTGCTGCAGTAAGTGAACAAATTAGTAATATAAAGAGAGGTAGTGAAATTGTAGTTTGTACACCAGGTAGAATGATTGATATGTTATGTATGAATAATTCAAAATTAGTACCTTTACATCGAGTGTCTTATGTAGTATTAGATGAAGCTGATAGAATGTTTGATATGGGATTTGGGCCACAAGTTCAACAGATTTTGAGGAATATTCGAAAAGATAAACAGTTGTTATGTTTTCAGCAACATTTCCTGATAAAGTAGAGAAATTAGCAAAGAGAATATTGAAGAAACCAATTGAGATTATTATTGGTGGAAGAACAGCTGTAGCTCCAGAAGTTGAACAGATAATTGAGATTAGAGAAAAGAATGATAAATGGAATAGATTACTACAAATATTAGGTGAAAATTATACAAAAGGATCAATATTGATATTTTTGTGATACTCAAGATAAATGTGACACAGTATTAAATTATTATTATTATTATATATTATTAATAGATATATGCAAATCTAATGAAAGCAGGATATTATGGTTTATCATTACATGGTGGTAAAGATCAATCAGATAGAGATCAAACAATAGCTGATTTTAAAAACAAATTAAGAACAATACTAGTAGCAACAATCAGTCGCAGGAAGAGGTTTGGATATAAAAGATCTTAATTTAGTGATTAACTATGATTGTCCAAACCATCTTCAAGCTTATGTACATCAAGTTGGTAGAACTGGCAGAGCTGGTAATAAAGGAATAGCTTATACATTTATTACACCAGAAGAAGAAATGTATGCACATGATATAGCCAAAGCATTAAAGAAATCAGGTAAAAAAGTGCCAGATGCATTAGAAAGATGGTAAATGCATTTAAAGCAAAATTATTAGCAGGTAAAGCAAAATCAAGAATAAGTGGTTATAATACAAAAGGTTATAAATTTGATGAAGAAGAAATGAAGAAAGTTCAACAAAGGAAAAAGATATTAAAACAACAATATGAAAGTGAAGCTGGTATAGAAGCAGAAGATGAAGATCAAGAGAACGAAGAATATGAAGAAGAATTAAAGAGAGTAGAAGAAGATGCATTAAGAGATAAAGTAGCTAATTTAGATGAGGAAGATTCCGATTTTGAAGATGCTAAAGTAGCAGCTGGTGGTAAAGCAACAGCAGAAATAGAAGCTGAATTGGCTGAAGAAGAAAGAGAAAAGGAAAGAGAGAAAGAAAAAGAAAAAGAAGCTGAGAAAATAGCATTGTCAAATGTTCATGAAGATTTCCAAGCTGTTTATAACAAACTATTGAATTGTGCTAAGAACAGTGGTTCTGGTATGGAAGCTGTAGAGAGAGCAATGAAATGTTTACAGGATATACAAAGTAGAATTACTGATGTTAGTGGTGTTAAACAGAAAGAGTTTTATGAAGAAGAGTTGATTATCAATGATTATCCACAATCTGCTAGGTTTAAAGCTATTCAAACTGATACAAGACAGAGAATTATGGATTTAACTGGTTGTGGTATTGTAAGTAAAGGAACATACATTCCTCCGAATAGAAAACCAGCAGTTGGAGAAAAGAAATTATATATATCTTTTTTAAGTGTTATTTTATATATGTAAAAACAGATTTCTTAATTCTTCTCTTTTTTTACTTATTAATTCAAGGTGATACAAAATATGCATGTCAAAGAGCAAAGAATGAGGTAATTAGACTATTAGAAGAAGCTACACTAGAAGTTGGTTATGATCCAGCTTATGCGGCTTCTTTTTAATTTTTGATTTAAATAACAACTGTATCATTACCAAAATCAATACCAATTACTGACATGATTAATAATTATAGTACTTTTATTCCAAAAGAAAATGGGTTTAAGATCTTTCTTTTTTTCGATATTTTTCATTCACCCAATTTCCAGAATAATCTTTTTTCAAAAATGAAATTTCGATTGATGATTAAACATATCATAAAAAATGAAAATAATAAAAATTAAACAATCAAAAATTAAAAAGAAGCCGCATAAGCTGGATCATAACCAACTTCTAGTGTAGCTTCTTCTAATAGTCTAATTACCTCATTCTTTGCTCTTTGACATGCATATTTTGTATCACCTTGAATTAATAAGTAAAAAAAGAGAAGAATTAAGAAATCTGTTTTTACATATATAAAATAACACTTAAAAAAAGATATATATAATTTCTTTTCTCCAACTGCTGGTTTTCTATTCGGAGGAATGTATGTTCCTTTACTTACAATACCACAACCAGTTAAATCCATAATTCTCTGTCTTGTATCAGTTTGAATAGCTTTAAACCTAGCAGATTGTGGATAATCATTGATAATCAACTCTTCTTCATAAAACTCTTTCTGTTTAACACCACTAACATCAGTAATTCTACTTTGTATATCCTGTAAACATTTCATTGCTCTCTCTACAGCTTCCATACCAGAACCACTGTTCTTAGCACAATTCAATAGTTTGTTATAAACAGCTTGGAAATCTTCATGAACATTTGACAATGCTATTTTCTCAGCTTCTTTTCTTTTTCTTTCTCTCTTTCCTTTTCTCTTTCTTCTTCAGCCAATTCAGCTTCTATTTCTGCTGTTGCTTTACCACCAGCTGCTACTTTAGCATCTTCAAAATCGGAATCTTCCTCATCTAAATTAGCTACTTTATCTCTTAATGCATCTTCTTCTACTCTCTTTAATTCTTCTTCATATTCTTCGTTCTCTTGATCTTCATCTTCTGCTTCTATACCAGCTTCACTTTCATATTGTTGTTTTAATATCTTTTTCCTTTGTTGAACTTTCTTCATTTCTTCTTCATCAAATTTATAACCTTTTGTATTATAACCACTTATTCTTGATTTTGCTTTACCTGCTAATAATTTTGCTTTAAATGCATTTACCATCTTTTCTAATGCATCTGGCACTTTTTTACCTGATTTCTTTAATGCTTTGGCTATATCATGTGCATACATTTCTTCTTCTGGTGTAATAAATGTATAAGCTATTCCTTTATTACCAGCTCTGCCAGTTCTACCAACTTGATGTACATAAGCTTGAAGATGGTTTGGACAATCATAGTTAATCACTAAATTAAGATCTTTTATATCCAAACCTCTTCCTGCGACTGATGTTGCTACTAGTATTGTTCTTAATTTGTTTTTAAAATCAGCTATTGTTTGATCTCTATCTGATTGATCTTTACCACCATGTAATGATAAACCATAATATCCTGCTTTCATTAGATTTGCATATATCTATTAATAATATATAATAATAATAATAATTTAATACTGTGTCACATTTATCTTGAGTATCACAAAATATCAATATTGATCCTTTTGTATAATTTTCACCTAATATTTGTAGTAATCTATTCCATTTATCATTCTTTTCTCTAATCTCAATTATCTGTTCAACTTCTGGAGCTACAGCTGTTCTTCCACCAATAATAATCTCAATTGGTTTCTTCAATATTCTCTTTGCTAATTTCTCTACTTTATCAGGAAATGTTGCTGAAAACATAACAACCTGTTTATCTTTTCGAATATTCCTCAAAATCTGTTGAACTTGTGGCCCAAATCCCATATCAAACATTCTATCAGCTTCATCTAATACTACATAAGACACTCGATGTAAAGGTACTAATTTTGAATTATTCATACATAACATATCAATCATTCTACCTGGTGTACAAACTACAATTTCACTACCTCTCTTTATATTACTAATTTGTTCACTTACTGCAGCACCACCATACACAGCTGTTACATTTAAACCCAATACTTTACAGAATTTCTTAGCTTCATTGTATATTTGTACTGCTAATTCTCTAGCAGGTGCCATAATTATTGCTATTGGCCCATCTCCTGATTGTAATGCTGGTTGATCTAATATATGTCTAAACATTGGTAATAAAAAAGCCAAAGTTTTACCTGAACCTGTTTTTGCTACAGCAATTAAATCTCTTCCACTCATTATTACAGGCATTGATTGTTGTTGAATTGGAAATGGTTTTGAATAATTGTATTTTTTTATTACATTTAAGATTGAATCAATAAAACCACCTTGTTCCCATTCTGTTATTGGAGCAGGACAATCACTTCCTCTTATCTTTATATTCTCTTTACTTCTTATTTGTTGAATTTCATCTTCAGTCATATTCTGTACAGATCTTGTTGGTATGTATAAATTCTTTCTTATTGGAATATAATCTATTTTTGATTGATCTATTTCTTTTATTTCCTTTTTCTTCATTTTTTCTTTTAACATTTCTAAGGCAGATTGTTCTTCTGGTGGTTCTTCTTCTCCTTCTTCTTCAAATATTTCCTCTACTCCTCCTTCATCTGCTTCTATTAATCCTAAACCATCATCACTATTCTTTTTACTTCCATGTAATATCTCTCTACATTTCTTTGCTTCTTCTTCTTTCTGTTTTGCTAAAGCTTCTTTAAACTTCTCATAATATTCATCATCATCTTCTTCTTCATTATTATTGGTTGAATTCTGTTCTTTTTCTATTTCTTCTAATGTTATTGTTGGTATTGGCTTTGATTCTATTGGTATTGGAGATGGCTCATATTCTATCTGTGGGATTTGTTGTACTGCTAATATATCTTTAATTGCTTCTTTGTGTACTTCAGCCATATATGCATCTAACGGATCTATTTCATCTTCATTTTCTTCCATTTTATTATTGTCTTCTTGATCATTTTCCTTTTCTTCCATTTTACTAATGTCTTTTGGTTGTTTTGAAGGAGGAGGCATTTCATTTATTTCATTATTCTGTTTTATCTCTTCTTCTTTTACATTTCCTTTGTTATTCACTTCTGTTTCATTTTTGTGGGTATTTTTTGTTTTTGTTGATTTTTGCACGTCTGAATCATGTTCAGGTAAAAACACTATGCATTTATAAAGTAAGTAAAATTATACAATTTGCCTTCTCTTCAGTTTCCTCAGCAAAAACACTCGGACCAAATTTCTTTTGACCATGCTTCCACTAATTAAATAATATATATAAATTATACTAACGATTTTGTAGATTTATTAGATTTTTCTGGAGTTGATGCGGTTTCTTCATCACTTTTAGTTTCAGATGCAGGTACTGATATTTTTATTTTGTCCAGTTGCTTCAATTTATCTTTATTCTGTTCCTTCCACGATATCAATTTCTTTTGATTCTTTTTGAATTTTTCTAGTAGATCCTATTAATATATATTTCAATTCAATCTATACAGCATTTTTACACTTTTGCGCCACAAGCATGGGGATTCTTCTACTTTCTATCATATATAATTATTCTAATAGAGTTAGTATACTTGACTCAGATCCTGCCTTTTTTTTTTTTTGATGTTGTATTTGTTTACTGCATATTAGAAGCACTGTTGTTAATCAGTCAGTTGGAATGAAATATATTGGAAAGCTTGAATTTATCATAATCTTAATATTTCATGTTATAATAAGCAATTTCAATTTATATATGTATGATATTAATATCTTATTTGTATATCTGGATGTAGTGAACATTATTTTCTTGTAAACAGTATAATTATGAAAATAAGAACGTAGCTAATAATCCATGAGTTAACATAATATTTACATGTTATCAATTAATTTCATTTATCCCTTTTGAAGTACCGTGAAATCACTAATTAAGTTCAAATATTTGAATTTTGAATAAATGGTATTTTATTTTCTGAACCAAAACCTTTTGAAATTGAATCAGAAAAGAAGTGAATTAAAATGGGTTAAGAAAATAATTATCAAATTGGTTCAAATTTTTTGCACACATTTTTAATTTTCTTTCATATTTGAATAAGTAGATAATTTTTTACCTTTTGAATAAATACTAAATAATCATTATATTATGCCGATTCTTAACACTTTTTTAGTATATGTAATGAGAAGAATTGTATAAAGATTTTGTTTGGTATGAATGTGTCTATGCTTAACTATTTCTACTATTATTATTATGTTTATTTCATATCTATATACACATATCACATAGTAAATATTCTATTATCTATTTCTATAGCTTAAAAAATTTGAAAAAAATACATCCATCTCCTCCAACACTTACATATACATACATATTACATATACATTGCATTAATATGATATATTTACATATCCAATCATTTTCTTTATCAAACAATTATGAAAATTTACTTCTCTACCTAATCACTTCTCACCTATCTTCATTCAAATTAATTTTCACAATATTTTGATAGTTTCATAATTCTGTAGAAATGGGTTCACTTTAGTCACTATATGCTTTATTATAATTGCATTGCTATTTTGACATTGTCACAATAATAATATCCATCCTATTTCAAGTAAAAACCTACAACAAAAATAACAACATTATTTATGTAACGAATATATTTTCAGAAACATAAAAGCTATTAAAAGCTATTGATATACATCAATATACATATAAAAAATGTTTAGAATACAGTTGAAAGATATCTCATTTATATGTTATCTAGCTGTCATAAAAAATAAACTGTCATAAAAAAAAGAAACAGATATTTCAAATGAACTTAATTAGTGACTTCACGGTAACTTTAACCATTTAGGGATGTTCCAAATTCGAAATAAAAATGATCCGTTTTATATTATGAAACGAATATTTATTTAATGAGCAAATTCCGAGTGCATTTTTTTTCTTTTTTCTTTTTTTTCTCGACACCTAATAAGAATTAGAAAATAAAAATTTCACAGAATATGAATAATAGTATGCACTTTATGAAAATTGAGATAGTTTCGCAATTACCTAACATAGGTAATTATTCGAATTATTGAGTTATATTTAATTATATTTTGTACACAATATAATGATTACATAAATTTTGATTTGACAAATTTTTAGCTCAAAACTCTGTTTCTATCGTTCAGAAAATAAAGTAAAAATTTTCAAATATTCAAGCTGTTTGAGCTAAGGAATTGCTTTTTTGGCTAGTTCAGACGAAGGAGGAAGTAAAATTGAATGAAACTTTCTAAATGGCGTTGAAATCATATTTATTAATTTTTGGTATATATATTGTTTAAGAAGGAGGTAGATGGTATTTAATATTTTATGTAATAAGAAGTATTTTTACTTTTTATAAATGTAATATTAATATTTTATTTATATATTTGTATGTAGTTAACATTATATCTTTGTAATGCAATTAAATTATGGAAATAAGACTGTAACTATATTTAAGTAATTCATAGAGGTTAATAATAATATATAATATATCAACATATCTAATATTTTCAATTAATTTTGTTGTCCCTTTAGAAGCAATGCTATTTATTTAATTATGTAGTATGTATATAAATGTATAATTTAGATAAGTTAAATAGACAATTCTTACACAAAATTCTATTTATTAGAAAAAAAAAATGTGTTATAACAACTTAATATCTCTTATCAACAACAGTATAAACAACATATGTTATATTTGTGAAAAACTAATTTCAAAAAAGGACCTTACAAGTTAGGTTATATTGAGGATAAATTCGATTTCACAGAAGGAGGCAATACAGAAAGGATGTCCTTTCTGTAATTCAGGCTGTATTTATGAAAAACTAAAAGCCAGACATAATAAACTCTAATAATAATAATAATAATAGGTAATATAATTATTTAATATTTAAGAATTCTTTTGACAAATCTTTCTTTTCTTCTTCATTTATTCCATCTAATTCGATTTTTCCTATTGATGAAAATGTTTTTAAAAATGATTTTAATTCTGATCTATTTATACTCTCCTGTATTGTAATAGACAATTCATTTAAGCAATCAAAAACTTCTTTGCTCTTTTCCATTTCTGCTAATCCTTTTTTATTTAATATATTTCCTGACAAATTTATCGCTTCTAATGGTTGATATTCTTTTAATCTCTTTATTAAGGTTGTTAATCCTTTTTTTGTCATTCCAACATCTATTAAATTATATTTACATTTAGAATATACTTGATAAGTTTAATGATATTGGGATATTTTTACTAGTCTTTTCTACAAATATATCTAAAAATTTGCAGATTATATCTATCCCTTCATCTTTAATTTCATTATTATATATAGAAATATGTTTAACTTCTTTTTGTAAAGAATCGGTTAATTCTTTTAATGCATTATGATCAATTTTATTGTTTGATAAATCAACTTCCCATGATTTGATTGATTTAAATATCTTAATATGAGAACCATTGAGATTGCAATCTATTTCATTATATACATACATATTTATACTAGATAAATCAACAGAATATGTATTCTTTTTATTATAATACTCTAAAAGCCTTCTCCATTCTTCAAATGTCCATGAAGGATTTTTAAATTGAATGAATGTAATACTTTCTAATGATTTATCACAAATTAACTGTAATGTATTAGTGCTAATATTATTTCCATTCAGGTTAATTAAATAACATTCATTAAGTGAATCTAATTTATTTGTTAAAGATATTACACTTTCATCATCTATAGAGGTATTACACAAATCCATTTCATCATCATTTATCATTTCTAAATTGTTTTCTAATAACTTAAATCCAGCATTACCAATTGGATTATCTATAATATAAACATAATATTAATATATACTATGAATCAATAACTTGTCTATTCTATTGTTTTCTTTTATATAGTTTATCAAATATTCTATTCCATTTGAATCTATATTATTTTCGCTTATATCGAGACACTTGATATTTCCATTAACATTATTCAAACCATCCACTAAATATTTCAAACCAATTGAAGATAAACCCATCTCTATTACATTTAGATCTAAAAATGATTATACTTGAACAACCTATCCTATTTTCTTCATCTTTTAATAAACTTAAATAAGGAGATAATAATTTCAATCCTGCATCTCCTATTTCATTTCCGTATAATTTAAGATATTCAAGATTTGAGAACAAAGATATATTGTTTAATAATCTTTCAATACCTAAATTTGTTAGTTTATTATCTAAGTAATTATATGCATTAAATAATACTTCTCAAATCTAATTTTCTTATATCTTTTAACTCTTTACTTCTCAAAGAAACGAAATCTTTTATATAATCATCATCAATAAGGGAATCATTCAGATATAATTCTTTATTATTTATATATTTAATCAATTCAGGAAGGTCTTTATCTACCAGCAGTGTCTGTTTTCTTCCATTAAGACTAAATTCTATCTTGGAAATATCAAATTTGGAAAATAAGAATTTTAATCCAGTAGAATTGATATTACTATTGTACGAAACAATGATTCTGCTAAAATTTGAATGTTTAGATGCTAATTCTATCATCGACTCATTATCCAAATTCATTCTTTCAAGACTCAGTTCATTATTCTGGTTAATCAAAATACCTAATGATGGAGATAATAATTTCAATCCTTTTGAACCAATTGGATTATCTATTTTAATAATTATTAATATAAACAAAGAAGAAATATACATTGAATATCTACATATTCTAATTTCATAAATGGAATAGAATGGACAAACGATTCAACAAAATAAGAAGTAAGATGACAACATGATAAATCTAACATCTTTAAATTTGTTAATTGATTGAAATTTGAACCAAATAATGATTGATTTTTGATTGGAAGATCAATATCAACTAAAGATATGAAAGTAATTAGAATTATACAATATTCCATTTTTATTGGATTGATAAATCTTGTGATTTTGAATAAATAATTTATACCTTCGTCACAACAACAAAGACATTGCGAGTCAATTGATATTTTTTCAAAATCACTTCCATTAACTTCCATATTAAATATCATTTCATCTAAATAACATTCTTTTCTACATTTATGATTCACTTGGAATGTCAGTTTATCTTTTATTGAATTATCTTTTTTGCATAATTTCATCATTAATAATATTGATAATATTCTTTCATTCGGCTTACTATTGTATGATTCTATTAAATCATCTCGAATTTCTTCATATTTATTGTTTCGTGTATAATACTTTGATTGAACATCAACAAACCGTGATATTTCTATTATATAATCATTATTGAATAATATCTCTTTTCTTTCTTTACACATCATTATTTCATTCTCACTATCTTTCATCATTTCACTCATCTTTATCATTTCTTTTCTTAACTCAGTTAAACTCAATCTATCCTCACTCTTCACTTTTAACATTCTTTCTATCATTTCTTTCATCTTATCATCACACTCTACATCAATACAGTATTTACATCTCAGAATATTATTTAGGGTTTTATTCATATTATTATCTTCATTGAATGGTAATTTCTTACAAATCATTTCATAAAGTATACAGCCAATTGACCAAATCACACTTCTCTCATTACATTCCAACCCATTCAATTCTTCAGGACTTTTAAAGCACATATCATATAATCCCATATCTTCATTCTTTCTCAAACTATTCAAGAGTAAATCACATAACTTTATATTTTTATCATCATCTTCATATACTATGTTACTACTCTTTAAATTACCAACAACTATATCATATTCACTCAATATCTTCATGATATGACATAATGAACATATTATGCCACATATATCACCTTCTGATAAGGACTTACTCTTGATCATCTCTTCTAAATCTCTTACGTAATATTTTCGAGATATTACCATATATTCACCATCATTATTTATTTGAACATCATAAGGACAAAAGAAGGAACTACAACAATCTAACAACAACGATTGATTTTCATAGAATTTTAATATCTTCTTTTCTTCTACTTCAGTAACATCTATAATTTTCATCATCTTAGATTCACTATAATGCTCTACAACCGAATCTATTTCACGAACATTCCTTGTCTTTTTATATCTAATCTATAAAAATAAATTAACTAAAATACTTGAGTATTAACCGGTAATATTGAAGAGAGGTTTGTATTTAAAAATGAAATAAAATTAATCATTCTTAGTAACGATATTTGTTTCAAAATATTAATTCGTTTCAACTCCTTTTTTTCATTTTCTTATGTAGAAAAAAATACAGTAATAATGTATCCATAAAATAACCAAGTTGAATAATCACCACATAAGTGAATATGTTTTAATAAATCGAATAGATGATAAAAGATGATTTGCTGTTGATGAATAGTATAAAAGAGAAAGCAGTAGAATATTTGAAGATAGAGAATATGTTAGAAGACAAAGAATTAACAGATCCTTCAAGTGAATATTATAATAAACCTGAAGAATATGGAATGAAAAAATTTGCATTTTATTTATGTGAAGAATGTAAAAAGCCATATTATGCTGGATTAGCTGCTTGTGGAGATGGAAATGTACAACAACAACAACCTCCACCACAACAACAATTTCCATTTCGAAGACATCCAGGAAGAAAAAGATATCCTAAAAGACCTGCAATTAGAAATCTTCCACCTCCACCTCCACCACCACCTCCTCCTTCAGGAAGACATCTTCCCCTTCCACCAGAAATGAATATACCTCAACCACTTCCACTTCCACCTCCAGTTCAAAATGATTATGATTATGATTATGATTATGATGAGTATGAAGAAGAATCTGATGATGATGATGCTGATATTTTTGGTTTTAATCATCATGAACAAAGAATAGATATGAATATGATTATTCCAGATGTAAAAGTAGATGATAATAGAAAACTATGTAGTATGTTATATTCATGTTTATATTATATATTTTGAATAGATAAGTGTAGATATAAGAATTCAAAAATCAAACCATGTGATATTCATGGATTTGAATATGCAGTTTTTAAATGTCGATATTGTTGTAATCCAAGTGTTTGGTTTTGTTTTGGAACAACTCATTTTTGTGAAGAATGTCATAATATTCATAATGCAATACAGAATAAGGTATAGTATTGTTGATTATTATATAATTAGCCATTGAATGAACTTCCAAAATGTTTAGGTAAAGGTAAATGTCCAAGTGGTGGAAATCACCCACAAAATGGAGTAGAACACTATTTAGGTTGTAGTGTATGTTTAGCAAATGCTGCAAAGATGTGATTAAAATTAAAATAAATTATCTAATATTGGTTATATGCTACTTTTATTCTTTTACTGTAAAAAACATAACAAAAAACTAGTCATGTCATATTTAGAGAATTTAAGAAGACAGCTTAGTAGTGAACTAAGTATAATCGATATTCTATTGTATAAAACAGAAAAGGGGGATTGTGCAGATAAAGATCTGATATTAGCTCTTCAATATGGTATTGAGTATAATAATGGTAACAGTATATTTGAAAAATATATTGATAGGTGATGCAGAAGAATCATTCTCATTAGATAATAATTCTGTGATTAAAACAACTTTTTTATGTAGAGAGAATATTAGATGTTCAATATGTAATAAAATAGCTGATTCGATAAATACAATACAATTGGTATATTTATTTCAGCATTATGACATAGAATTGTAATCATGTGTTCTGTAGTGAGTGTTTATCAGAGTATATACGCAATATTGGCCTAGAAATTATGGGCTATAAATGTCCAGATGGTTATTGTATATTTTACTTTCAGCTTGACAAATGGGCTGTTAATTGCGTAATAATTACAGATAATGAGTTGAAAGCTAATCAATATTATATTGAAAAGAAATTATCACAACTTGAATCACAGAAAAGTGAAACAAACCTATTCAATGTTTCATTCATTCATAAAGAGTTTGTTTTATGTTCAATTCGCGCTGAAGAACCTCAAACGCTTAAGTCTGTAGAGTTACAATGTGGACATATAATGTGCAAGAAATGTTTCAAACATTTCATATTAGAATTAGAGAATAATGAAAGTAGTGAATATATATGTCCAAAATGCAATAAACCATTTAAATTAATACAATCGCAATGTAATGGAGATAAACAATTAGAAAATATATTTGAGAAGAATGAAAAGAAAATGAATTTAGCTCCATTATTAGAAAATGGAGATTTAGTTGAATGTCCAAATTGTAAATTGATATTTTATGTATATTTCATTATTTTATATATAATGAATAGATTGAAGTAGGTGAAGTGCATAAACAAATAACAGGAGAAAAAGATGATGAAGGAAATGTAATGACATTAAAGCAAATTCAAGCTAGAGATAAATATAGAGTAAGATGTAGTAAATGTGAGTATATATATATATATATATAATGAACAATAGAACAATATGGTGTAGAAATTGTAGTAAAATTCCATTCCATTTAGGTAAAACATGTGAAGAATATAATGTATTTTTAAGAATCAAAAAATGTAGATATTGTCATAAGAAACTCAATGCAATAAGAAACTGTGATGTTTGTAGTGATGAAGATTGTTATAATAAACTTGTTATTGGATGTCAAAAGAAGCTTAAATGTGGTCATTATTGTTGTGGACTTCTTCATTCACCTTGTCTTCCTTGTTTCAACCCTAAATGTAGTGATAATAATAAAATAGATGGAAATGAATATTGTACTATTTGTTATAGTGAAGGATTGAGTGATTCTCCTTGTATTAGATTAAAATGTGGTCATATATTCCATTATAATTGTGTAATAGAAAAGATAAAGAATAAATGGAGTGGTATTCGAATATCATTTGGTTATTTAGTATGTCCTCAATGTAGAAAAATAATGGAACATCCTTCAATCAATGAGATAATCCATCCTGAATTAAAACTATTAGATACAGTGAAAAGAGCTTGTTTGAGTTATTTAAAAGTAGAAAATATGATGAATGATAAAGAATTGACAAATCCTTCAAGTGAATTTTATAATAAACCTGAAGAATATGGTTTAAAGAGATTTGCATTTTATTTATTGTTGTAATGTAAGTAGATGGTTTTGTTTTAATACAACTCGCTTTTGCAATGATTGTCACAGTAGATGCATTGAAGTGACAAGAAAACCAAAAAATGGATTGCCACGATGTTTAGGAAAGGCTGGGTGTCCATTAGGTGTTGATCATCCACCAAATGGTGAAGAATATTGTTTAGGTTGTGGTTTGTGTAGATTTGAAAATGCTGCTTTATAATTTAATAATATAAATATTTAAAAAGAATTATTTTTAATTAATTTCATTAGGTAGTTTTGATGTGTTTGATGATTTTAGAAAATATTACTCAATCCTTAACAAATGGTATATCATTATCTCTTCTAAATTTTATATATATTGCTTTCTCAATAATTTGATCAATCTTTCTCTCATATCTTTGTAATTCTTAATTCTAAGAATAAGAAAGAAACACATATAAATATACTTTAGTTTGTTAAGGAAATAAAATATACTATCGTGTTGAAGAAAACAGGTGTATGAAAAACAAACACACAATTAATAAAACCATTTAAAATATAAAATGTAGTAAATATTTAATTAAAAATTAATATAAAAATCATAATATCAATATATTTTACTCTATTACTACAGACAATAACTCCACACTTTCATCTTTATAATCAATCTCAACAAATGGATAAACTACCGAATCTAATTTATCAAATAAAACAGTCTCTATTCCATCATTCTGTTTAATTGTAAACACTCTAGTAGTCATATTAATTACTAGTTCATATATATCACCATTATGATTGGCAAAATCAGGATTCATTACTTTATTTGTTCCACACAATTCACTTGTATTACTCATTCTGATACTCTTCGCTGATTGATGTTGATGATAATGACTTCCAGTGTAATTATTAATAGTAGATAAACCAAAACAAAGTAAAGTATGATTAGTAAAAATTGATCTAAATTTCATATGATATATACCTGTTTCTAGTTTAGCATTAATATAACAATGATTATAATTATCGTCAGTGTTAGTTACCACTTTTCCTGCACTACTTATCAACATTCCACTGCTTTTATATTTCTTTGTAAATGCAAAATCGATAATTGTTAATGATAATCTTGCAGTGAATTCTCTTACACTTTGTTGTGACTTTACTTCATATTCAATTTCGTCCATTACATTTGTGATTCTTCCTTTGAATTCACCTGTCTTTTTATTGAATCTTAATCCGTCAGGTAATTCTATTTAATCATTAATAATAATAATATATATATATATATATATTATACCTTTTGGTGTTATTGAATAATTACATTCTTCACCATCTGTTTCACATTTTATAGAAATAGGTTCAGTTCGTGTAAATACATAATCACTCTTAGGATATCTGAAATATGTTAATGTTTGAACCAATATCTTTTGTTTAATATTTTCATTCTTTATTGTTGCTTTCATTTCATTAATCATCTTTGTATCTTTCAGTATTTTGATCTCTCTTATAAATTTAATGATTAATTCTGCTTTGGGCATTGTTACATTTGGCAGATTTAATATCATATATAATAAATAATAACCGCAAGTCTCATAGATCGTTCGTAATGTATAACAATCAACAAAAAATGAAAGACATTTGTGGCTTACTTGTTTTTCTTCATTTGAAAGATTATCTTCTTTGTAATTTTTTAATAAATCTAACAATAAGATCCACTGCAATTTCTTTTCAACTATTTATAAAATATTATATATATATATATATATATATACTTTCATAATTCATTTTCATATCAATAATAATTATTATACTGATCTTCACTAACTTCAAATTTTCACTATTTAAAAGCAATGTTACATCTCTTCTAATTTCCATTTGATTTAGCATATTCATTTCTACATCATTCAACTGTAATAATGGAGTAGAACTTAAGAAAAATTTCTTTACCATTGTCAACATCTTTTCGTTTGTTAATTCAGGAATATGACAGTATAAACGGTTAATATTATGTTTCATTGATTTGGACATCATCTCTGGTAAAGTGTTGAATGGTTTTAAATCATCAAATGGAAGTGCTTTTATCTTTATTTCTTTCCAGTTTATATACTCAAATAATTCTTTGTAACCATTTTTCATTTCTGTATTTGCTTCGATTGATTTTTGATTGACTTTATAATATTCCACTAAACCGTTCAATATCCTATTTTCATCGTTTACTAGCAGATTGGGAATTGATAGAATGTGTTTAATTCCACTTACTTTAAAATCTTTAAGTATTTTACATTCAGAAAATAAATTTCCATTTTCTTTAATATACAAATCGCAGTTTTGGCATACATCGCTAATTATCTCCGTTTTTAAACTGCCAGAGTTATTCAATAATTCCTTTACGATTTCTGCATTCATATGCATAATTGCATATTTTTTTAATCTTGCTAATAACTCCTTCTCGTTGTAGTACAGACATATTAGTAATAAACCTCCTACGTTCTTTTCAGTCAAATTTACTTTACCTCCACCGTAATACTGCATCAACATCATGATTGATTCTTTTCTACAAGCAGCATTCAGTGGTAATGGATTTTTTCTATTTGGGTTAGTTATTAAACCCTTAAGAACTGCATTTTGATGGCACAACAAAGATTTCACAGAAAGAACCTCGCCATCATCTACCTTTAAGCTGATATCACTATAACCGTCATTAGCCAAATCAAGAATGAGCCTATAATGTTAGACAAATGCTGAATATTATACCCATTTATTCCTAAATCCTTAGAGATAATCATATCAACAATTATTCTAACTCACTTTTCCCAAACTGATCAAGCTCTCAAGCCAACTTATTTAATTTTATTCGTTTTTAAGATTTCTCATTACCGCCAATGCGCATTATAAATATATTTAAAAAATATTACGTATAAGTATGACAGAATACATCAACAGTATTGCTTTACAGCAGACATTTAAAATAAATAACATAACATTGAACAAAAAGGATTCAGTTTATATTTAAATGCAGTTTATTCTATTCGATTTGGAATCCAAAGTTACCATAAGCCAAAGCACTTCTAATCCTGCTATTCATCTCCTCATACGATCTATACATCGGTAGATCTAGTTGGAAAAAACAAGTATGTGATTTAGGTAAGAGATTTGGATTATCTGCCCTTGTAATCCTGTATTTTCTACTCCATACTTTAGTGTTGGGTATTCTGCTTCTTCCCATACGAATACTATCCACTGACTTCTTAATTCATTAGTTAATTCTTCCATCACCCTCCAATACCATCTAATAACTTGATCACTTTCTTTATAATTCACATAAATAGTGTTTTGTTTTAGTAAATCAATATCAATAATATCAACACCACAAGTGATATATTCCAACTCATCTCCATTGAAAATGTATAATGATTCTTCAGGTAGAACTTCCAATAATCCTTCTCTAATACATTTCACTTGAATATCAAATTCATGCAATCTCTTTTCAATCATTATATCACACATTTCTCTTCTATTTTCTAATGTCAATGAAATACTACTTCCACCTTCTATTAATTCAATTGATTCACCTTTGAAGTTATTAATAACACACATCGCATCATCTCCAACTAAATATGGGAAATTATCATCATCACAAGACTTTAATTCATTTATATAATTGACAATTGGATTATCAACTTCAATTAAATCATTCAATGTCACTTCTCTATTGGCTATTAACTTCCATATCATGTTAGATAACTGGAATGGCAATAAAAGTTGTAATCTAATTGAAACACCAATAATTCTTCCAATGAATTTAAATATATCCAACATTTGAGGTGATGTTAATTGAGGATTTGGTACAAATTTATTGGCTAAAACTTTATTATTATCATTTCCATTATGATTACCATTTTCATCATCATCATCATCATCATCTCCTTCTTCTGCACCATCGGAAATAAAACAAGGTAACATTATATTAATATTTGGATCAAATAAATTAGTAATACTTTGATGTAAACAATCTCTAAATAAACCACCAGCATCAACACCTTCTTCATTCATATATGTTACACCCATAAACCTTCCTTCCAGTCTTGTTTTTGGACTTTTTAGATATATTTGGTTAGGACAATCTTTTAGATTTAAATATAGCTGTATAAACATACCATGAGATGACAATGGATTATCAAACTTTTTACCATTTTCAATACCTGATGCAATATTATCAATGTTAACATGTGTTGTTGCTTCATCTACTCTGGTACTTTCAATAAATTGATCTAAATAACATGATTTTCTATTCCTATCGATTAAATAGAAACTATTAAAACCTATTTTAGATAATGCATTTGGATATTCTATTTTTAAATCAATATTATTAATGAAATTATTCCAATAACTATTTACTAATTTCAACAAAAACAATCTAAAATCTACATCTTCAATGTTTATATCGTTAATGATTGGATATTTTTGTGATGTATTTTGATTGGATATATAATGATCTGTATTACCATTACTGTTACTTGAATTTTCATTTATGTAATTAATCAACTCAATATCTGCTTTTTTAGGCCAATTATGTTGAGTTTCTAAATCTTCTAAAACTCTATCTTTTGAACTGACTATAATATCATTCTTCACAAAATTACCATGTAAATGAAAAGTCATTATTATACCAAATTCATCTGATGGCTTATTGGAATTAGATTTAATAGAATATTTCACTGAATTTGCTGTGTATCTAATCTCTTTTAATTGCTTATTATTAATATCTAATTGATTCTTTGTTCCATTACAGTTAAATTCAAAATGAATAGCCCAACCTTCAGGTAATCTACAACGATAATCAAAATAGATGAATATATTTGTTGTTCCATCAATTCCAATACCTCCTGTAAAATTATTATCTTTGATTGGATGTTCTGTTTGTATCATTCTCACACTATTCTTATGGTTTAACCATGAATATAAAAAGATTTGATTATCAATATATCCTTCATTAGTTATTCCTTTTACTAACAATGGATAATATTCTACACATTTTTCTGGATTTTTTTCATATTCTAAATAGTTTGTCTTATTATAAGTAAAATTGAAATTATCTTTTGTTGGTTTTTCTTTATTCAGTGGAATTAACATGTTCTTTAATCTTTTGTACTGGTAATGATTCTCTATTGCTAGTTTATAAGATTCATTCATATTCAAGTAAGTTAGATTATACAATTCTCTTATTCTTTCTTCTTTAAACAATGGAGTTAGTTTATCACACCAAGCTGGCTTGATAAAGCAATGTGTTGATAATATCAATAATAATATCTTCATAACATCCACATTTGGTTCATTTTCAATAGAATTAATCAAACAATTGAAGAATTCTTCATTTTCATTACAAGCTTGATAAATCTCTTCATTTGGTTGTAATAACAAAGTTTCAATTATCCATAACGCCCATTTTCTATTGGATCTTTTCTGGATCTAATATATCAGTATCATATATCCATAATGGTCTGTTTATTTTATACACTCTCATCTTATATCCAAAAGATTTGATAGGAATTGGAACACCTGCTTGGAGTATAATTTTGATCAAATAGAACCTTAAAATAAAACAGATTTGAGTTTATTACTACTGATTCGGAATAATTTGGTTGTTTTATTGAATAATTTCACTAACATCTTTACATTCTGCATCTCTGTAAATGCCAATTGTATGATCATCTTGTAATTGTGACTCTCTATCAAATGTAATTAATAACTCATCAGCATCTTCTATGAATATTGATTCTACAGATAGTTGAGGTCTATATGGATGATTAGATTCTCTAAATAATTTCACTTCTATAATCTATTGAATATGTTGGTTTAAGATGCTTAATAGCATTCTTTAAGAATGTATTATATAACTGATTCTTATCTTTATTGTAACTGATAACAAGAACACTTGTAAAGATTGTTTTTGTCTTTCTAATTCTGCTAATTCTACAATATTATTATTATTTGTAATATTATCATCCCTTTCATTGTTTTCAATTAATCTTCTAATCACCATCAAGGCATAAAGATTATATAACGATTGAGGTAATGATGTAGAATTTGTCTTAAACTTTGTTAATAAAACTTATAGAAATTATCACCAACTTTCAACATGACATTCATAATTACTTTTGAGCTGCGAATCTTTGTAACTGCAAACAATAACCAATACATCTTGAAACTAATGTTGTTTTATTGTTATTAGTTTCACAATATTGTAATCTATTAAACTCACATTTTTGAATCCATTGAAAACCAGTCAATGGATTATAAAACTTCACAAACACAAATCTATCACTTTCTTCTCTCATTTCTCTATCAATTACACCAATTCGATTATTACCATCACCAGTAAATCTTACAAATAATCCTCTTTTAATCTGTCTTTTCTCCATATTGTAATATTCATTATTATTCAAATGACTTCATCAGCACAAAGCATTTTATCAGATGGTGAGTTTATAGCTCGAAGATACCACGGTTGATAGTTTAAAGATCCATTACTATTGGATATCTCTCTTTTTGGCACAAAATTACTTCTCATTACGTTAGTAATTTGATATTTTTTTACATCTTTATTCACATCAACTGCAATACCTAATATTCTATTTGCAGCATCAAATTTGCTTTCACATTCTTTTAATTCTTCATAACATGCTCTTATAAATATCCTGCTAGTGAATTGTGCATTACAGTTGAATCCATTTTGAATGAATCTGGACATTCACTTTCATCTCCTTGTAAATTATATTCTGCTTTAATATTTGATAATTCACAGATTCTAGAATGTTTTTCATTCACATATTTTCTATTCTATCTTCACTTACACTTGGTATATAAGAAGGTATATATTCCATATCACATGTATAATCTAATGATTTACCTGTTGCAATAGCAAATGCTTTTTTCATAATTGTATTTGAAGCTAATTTATTAGCAATTTCCATATTATTTGTCTGAACAGAAAAAGAATCTGAATAATTGGTATTTCAATGATGATAATATGAATAAAATGTTCAGGTGAATTTCTTATTTTTGCTTCATTCTCTTCTATTGCCGATTTTAATGCATCTCTTACTTCATCGCTATTTATTCCTAATAAAATATCAGTTACAATAGGAGGTTGAATTTTATCTAATGGAATACAGTTTACTATTATAATGATGTATTTCTTCATTAAATGATTCGTTAAATATAATTCCAATATCATTCAAAAGTGGATCATATGATACAACTGTTCCTATTTGATTGGTTGGTTTATATAATACTTTTCCACTTGCTCTTATAATTTCAATACTACTTCCTAATACTGATAAAACACCAAAACAAATTAACACTTCTTTTGTAGATGATTTTACATTGCTAATATAACTACTAGTTGATTATCTAAATCACTTAACAACACTTTAAACTTGTCAGATATTATATCATTCCAATATTTATTACTAGTTAATAGCTTTCGAATAAAATCAATCAATTCAGATACGATAATTTGTGTATTATATCCATAACCATTTGGATAAGTTATTCCTCTTTCATCTTCATCGTTGAACTTTTGTTATAAGTTTCACCTATTAACTGTAGAAATGCTCTTAATAACTCAGAAATATCAAAATTAATAGTTATATTTTGGAATATATTAGATAAGAATCGAATTAAAGAGATTTTCAATTGTGGATATCCATTTATTATAGCCTCTAATATAAACTTAAAATTATTGCTTAAAAAATGTATTTTGTACCTTTGAATCACAGATTATATTAATAAACGTAATAGCATCAATCAAATGTGATTCAACTTGCAAAGAATTCTTAAAG
>NGBS01000657.1:0-25262 GCA_002245135.1 Proteromonas lacertae | reverse complement strand
TCAACATTTTGTATATTTGGAATATGATCTACGTTTATAATGTATAATTAATATACGAAGAGTGGTTACAAGGTTTGAAAAGTTCCTTCTTAAGGAGGAATTGAATAAAGAAAACATCAATCAAGTTTGAGAATGAGTTTGTCCAAATAAATAATAAAAAAATAGTTGTTATTTTAGATCTTTTTCTGAAATGAACTATTTGAAGAGGAAGGTGAAGGGTTTAGCTCCATCTAACAAAACTGCAAATAATGATAGTTCAGCAAAAGAAAATAAAAGCGAAGATACACAAGAATCAAGTTTAAATCTTATGGTAAGCGAAACAGGGGATGAAAAAAGTCCATTTGAGGAGGACAATGAAAGTTTAGATCAAGAGAATTGGGAATCTATGAGAAGCAAGTTTGAAGATTGTATATTTTAGCTATTAATGATATTTAGTTGAAAAATATATCATTAGTTCTTAGTTTCATTTTTCATCCTAGTGTAGAAGGAAATTATTTTCAAAAATCAAGAAAACTACAGAATTAGTAGGATCACCTCAACTATCAAAGTGGTGGTGGAAATCTGTATAAATCCCTTGAAGAACGTACATTTAAAACATTTCCATTGAATTTACGAATTGGTATATTGAAAGGAGTGTTAATGATAATTAATGAAAAGTATAAATGTTCATTCTATAAATTATTATTATTATATAATCGAATAATAGATGTAATGCAATTCGTCTAAGAATAATATTCAAAGAAAAATTCAGAATTGACTATTTAGATTACATCCTTTCCTTACTCAGTAAACCAGATTGTAATATAGAAAGAAGACATCATCCAATTATACTGCAAAATCATTGGAAGATTAGGAAGTGGAGGAATCTCTGTCAAAACGCTTGAAATATTTAAATATATGTTATTAAAACCTCATTATCAAACTTACATATTAAGTTCAATGTGTGAAATGATGAGTTATCATCGATACCAGCATGAAATATCACCTGAATATTACTTTGATTTTTATGGTAATAAGAGTGGAATAGAATATATTAGTAATAATAATGATATTGAAAATAACAACATTAAGAGTCTATTTAGTAATGGCTATTTGTTATATTTATGGATTAGACCAAATCCTGCTTCTTTATCATCCAGTAATTTGTTATTATTAACTACATCAAGGTATATATATATATATATATATATATATATATCTTTTTTAATAGTCAAATGATTGAACTAAATTTTCAAGATAGTTTATTATGTTATAATGTCCAAAATACAAACGATTCAAAGAATGAAATGACAGTTCCCTATTCATTTCAACCTTACAATTGGTATTATATAATAGTAAGCCATAAAAAGAGTGTTTTTAAAGATCATTCAGTATAATAATCAATGGAAATCAAATCATTAAACAGAATATATCTTATTTGAAAATCAAAGATAATTTTAAATGGATTATTGGCAAAGGATATAATGGTTTAATGGGAAGTTGTATGATGTTTTCTAGTGATGCAAAAATTGAATCAAATATTCCAACCAATTACAATATCAATGCTTTGTATAATAATCCATATTTATAATGATGTTGATTTAATATTACATCAAAAAGAATTAATATTCTATTACAATCCAACTTTACATTATAAAAATATATTAATTGATACGTTGAGTCATAATTACAGTAAATTACTTCCCAATACAGCAATATGGAAAGAAATATCATTATTCAAGCATTGAATATTATTGGAGGAATAAATGTATTATTACCACTATTTACATATGTTAAAAGTATATATATACATATATATTATTATTATTTTATATAGGAGATGATAGTAAGGTTAGTTTGTGTGATATATTCTCATTATTATCATCACTTATTGATAATAATTTCATATTATCCAGTGATATGATGAGAAGTTATGCACCAGAATCAATCGGAGTATTATTGAAGCAATTATCACACAAGTATTTAGATGAAGATGGAACAATCGAAAGTATAATCACATTAATAAAAACAATAAAGAATCAAGTCAAATTAGCTAGTACTTTAATCTATCAATTACTCAATATTAATATATGGAAGAAAACCAAATTTGAAACTCATAAAAGATTGTATGATAATATAAAGAATATAATATGTGAAGAAGATGGTAAAAGTTATTTACAGTTGAACAATTGGATTCAATATCTATTAGATAATATTAGGCAGTTGTATTATAGTGAAATACCTCCAACATCGGTATATGGTAATTGGAATAATACTCCATCTATTGAAGTAAATACTAAAGTGATGTTATTGCAATCACAAATCCAATCAAACTTAACAAAAGATGAGAAAGATGAATTGAGAGAAAAGTGTATGTTATTGATTAAATTAATATTTGAAAATCAAGTGTATTTATCGGATATTAAACAAATGTTGTCATTATGTATAGAAACGAAAGATAGTGGAATAATTATATCGATTTTATTATTGTTTAATAAATTATTAAAATCAATAAAGTTTTATAATATATATTACAGAACTATAAGGATGTTGATTTGATTGAATTATTCTTACATTATATTTGCAGTATATATATTTATTATTATTATTATTATTATTTAAATAGATAATGAGAATGAAAGTGTAAGATTATTAGGTATACTTATCGTAATACAATTAACAAGATTTGATTCAACTGAAACTAAACGAAGTAGATCAAAAACATTGTTAAAATCATCAATAAAAGATAGTTCAAATTCCAATAATAACAATGCTGAAACAATTATAGTTGATTGGATTGGATTGTTTGAAGATATTGGTGGATTTGTTATATTGAATAAGATGATAACTGAACATGAAACAACTCCTTTGAGTATCAATGTAATTATGAATTTATTGTTTTTAAGCAATACTCAACATATTGGAATTGATTATACTGTATTTATTCAACCAGTAACAATAAAAGAGAATAATACAATAAGGAATCCATTATTTTTAACTCCCTTATTCACAATTTTAACTAAACAACCTAAAGATTATGTTATTGAAATGTTAAATAATATGAAAATATTATTTGAAAATAAAGAAAATGGAAATTTGATTGCTTATGAACCAATGTGTATTTATTCAATATTAAAGTTTTATCATGATAATATCAATAATAATACAGGATCCATCAGATAGTTTACCACCTCCACCACCTTCATTATCGAATGATATTAGTATGGAAGGACTAAAATTACCCAAACCAGAATCAAGCTCTACTGAAAATGAAATTTGTGAAATAACCAAATCACTTATTTCAACTCTAATTAATATATCCATAGAGAATAATCCATTAAATTCACTGATATTTAATGATTTATATAATGCAGAATATCTTATTTCTCCAGATAATTTATCATTGTTTTATGAATTATTGAGTAGTTATATTGATACATTAACCAAGAAAATCAATGAAATAATAGAAGAAGGTGGTAATACAAGTAAATCAGTAGATACTGTAGTGAATCTATTATTAATCATTGAGCCGTTATATTTGAATTATTATCCAACTGTAAATGGAAAAATATTATATTCACCTCCACCAGAGTTGGATAAGAGAATCATTGTATATATTGTCACGAATGTCCAGTAAATGATGTAGGTGATAATAAAAAGACAAACACTTTACATTTATATGAAGCTCAATTACCAAGTACTATCTGTTTTAAGTGTAATCATTATCATGTTCAAAGTCAAGCTCCCAATCAAACCTATCCGTTACATAATATTCTTTTTCCTTTATTTCAGAGTTATATTAGTCTATTAGATGATAGCGGTAATAAACAGAGTGAAATATACTGGAAACTAATCTATCAGGCCATCCAGCTATCTATACAGTAATTAAGCTTTTAATTCGTTTAATAACCAGTGGACCAATAGGATCACTCTATCAATACAATCTATTCTACCAATTACGAAGGTTTATTGTAGAATTACTCTCCAATAAAAACAAGCAAAACTGTGAATATATTGGTTTAATCATCGTTCATTTACACTCCTATTTGTATTACATTTACGACTTACTCGTCAAAGAACACACTAACAATTTATATCCACCAATTAACAGTATCAAATATACAGGTGTTAATATCTACAAAGAAGGTTATAACAAGGAAGGAATTCCCAAAATCATCAATGAAATCGCAACAACATTTAGTAATATTGTATCAATAGATCCATCACCATTACACTCAATGTTTGTTAATTATAATGATATGAAATCATTTATCAATATGCAAGCAGGTGAATTATTAGAATTAAGTGGTAAATTGAATATTGATAGTATGTTAAACAGTAAATGGTTTAATTATGAATGGGTTTATCAGCCAATAATATGTGATCAAATTAGTAGTGTCTTGAATAAGATAAATAATGAGGAAGAAGTGATTTATAATGAATTTATTGTATATAATATATTATTTCTACTTATATATATATATATATAGAAAAAATATAATGATTTTAAAACAATCATCAATTATAATATTGACAAATTGAAGTTAGATGTGAAGAATACAATTGAAGAGAAATATAAGATAATAATAAACAATGAAATTGAAAGATTGATAAAACAAAAGAAAAGAGAAAAACAAGAGAATGATATAAATAAAGAAAGATGGGAAAAAATATACAAAAATTTATGTTTGAAAGGTCAAGCCTGGGAAGATACTTCCGTTGAATTACATTACAAATTATCAATGAAAGTAAGTTCATCTTTTACAAGAGAATTATTGGAAATAAATTATAATTATTCAAACTATGAACAATGTATGAGACAAAATGATACACGAACTCCACGCAATGAAAATCAACCAGAAATGAAATTGTTAAAATTATCAAGTATAATTTATAATATTTTTATATTGTTAGAATCTTTAGCTTCATCAAGTCATTTCCATTTGAATGAAGCAGAAATTGAAGATGCAATAGATACAAGTATATCAGGTTATGATGATTTATTGAATTATATTCCATTTAAAAATGCATTTTATAAAGATAAACCAATGTATATATATTCATATTCATATTATTATTATTATTATTTTATTAATAGTTATCATACAAATGCCACATTAGTTCATCCTTTAAAAGAAGTTGAAGGAATGTTTATTATTGGTAAGTACATAATATGTTTTGTAGAAACTGAATCACAAGTTATTTCAACTTGGAACTTATATGATACTACTATGTTATTCAGTAGACTTCATTTATTACAACCCAATTCAATTGAATTATATTTCTGCAATGGTGAATCCTGCTTCTTCGTTTTTCCAACTACTGTTATTCGTAATAAGATATTTAATATTTTATTAAGTTATAATTTACCATTATTAATCTATAAACCATCTTTAAATGCATATGATGCTTTAGTTCAGAATGGTTTTCTAAAGAAATGGCAAAATCGAGAAATCTCTAATTTTGAATATTTAATGATATTGAATATATATAGTGGTAGAAGTTATAATGATATGAGTCAATATCCAGTATTTCCTTGGATTATTAAAGATTATGATAATGATAAGATTGATGTAGAAAGTGAAGAGATTTATAGAGATTTATCAAAACCAATTGGAGCAATTGATGAAGAAAAAGCTGAAATGGTATAATATATATATTTATTTATTATATAAATAGTTAAAACAACGTTATGAAGAAATGAGAGATAGTGATATTCCACCTTTTCATTACGGTACTCATTATAGTTCAATTGGTAGTACATTATTCTATTTAATTAGAATTGAACCATTTACTAATTTACATATTACATTTCAAGGTGGAAGGTTTGATGTTCCTGATAGATTGTTTATATCATTGAAAGCTGCATATGATAGTATATATCTCTTATTATATTAATAAAAAATAGGCTCGACTCAGTCAAACACTGATTGTAAAGAATTAATTCCAGAATTCTATTATAACCCATACTTCTTATTAAACAATGAAAAATACAGATTTGGTGTATTATCAAATGGCGAAGAAGTGAATAATGTCACATTACCAAAATGGGCTGAAAACGCCTACGATTTTATAAACAAACACAAAGAAGCCTTAGAAAGTGAATATATTTCAGAACATTTAAATGATTGGATTGATCTTATATTTGGTTATAAACAAAGAGGAGAAGAAGCTGAGAAATGTGTAAATATTTATTATTATCTAACTTATGATGGTGCTGTAGATATGAATGAAATAGAAGATGAAAATACAAAGAAAACATATGAAGAACAAATATATCATTTTGGTCAAAGTCCATTACAATTATTCAAAGAAGTTCATCCAAAGAGAAACTCTACTGATGAATTACCATTATCACGTTTTTATAACTGTAAAGGCGGTTTAAATATTAGTATAATCCAAGATATAATCAATGATGCAGTAATATTTGTGAGTTATGAAGGTGATTATATCATTTGTGTAACTGATAAATTAGAGTATCATCGAATAGGATATGATTCATTAAGAGACTTGAATGCTATTGGTTATAATCCATCCAATGATAAGAAAGGATTAATTGGTAAAGAAATTAATGAACAATTAATATTGAAAGAATTAGGAAGTGAAGAAAATGATTTAAGAAGTCAATGTTTATTATCAATGAGTCATTGTAAAGATAGTAATTATCTATTAAGTTGTAATTATTTGGATGGTAGTATAAGATATGTAAATGTATTTAATGATGATTATGGAATGTCAATTGGACATAATAATATAGTTACTTGTATTGATAGTAGTGAAGATGGTAGTTATATTATATGTGGTAGTGAAGATTGTACTGTTTCAGTATGGAGATTGTTTAGCACAATAAATGCAAATTATTCGTATGATATTAATGTTTTAGAAGATCATGAAACACATGGTGATAATTATTATGTTAAAATTAATGTATATATTATTATTATTATTATTATTATTATTATTATTATTTATAGACTTTACATGGTCATAACAGCGGAATTACTTGTGTTCGATGTATTTTATGTTTAGATACAGCACTTTCAACCTCTGAAAATGGTCATTATATCCTTCACAGTTTAACTGAAGGTAGTTATCGTATATCTGGAGATCATCCAAATCATTACAAAATAGATTATGGAATTATGGGAAATAATGGTATGTTTTTGTTACATTCAAATACTGACAATGTTTCTTACATTTATACTGTAAATGGTCAATTGTTGTATAATCTTAAACATGAACATATATTAACATCAGCTATTTTTTCATGTGATTGTCATTGTATTGTGATTGGATATGAAAATGGAGATTTGGTGTTTTATAAATGTTTAACTGGTTGTGAAATAAGTCATATTTTAGAAGAAGAGAATGATGCTGTGTTGAGTATGTGTGTATTAAGTTCAGATCAAGGTTTAATTGTTGGTCATAAGAGTGGTACAATATTTGTTTATACAGCTTAAATATATACATATTTGATTCTATTATTATTATGTTATGTTTTTTTATGTTGATATTGTGTTTTTAGTGATTTTGATCAAACCTATAAATATGATAGAAAACAATAGATAATTATAAAATAAAAATTAACAAATTTAAAATCAATCAATCCTTCTGGAAAATATTCATAGTTTTAACTATAACTTGTAAATGTGGTCAACAGATTAAGATTTATCATTATTCCTAACATATTTTATTATATTTTTAAATTTATAAAATTTTAAAGTCATATACCTTGCTATTGATCGAGAAAATCAACATTTTAAAAGTATTAATTTCAAATTTCAAGCCAAGCCACTCGTTTTTTAAAATTTAGAAAGTATGAAAAGAAGAGCTCAATCCGCTAGACCTCAAAGGCCTGCTGTTGCCATTGGCCCAAGACCTGTTCAAAAGGGAGCAAATAGATTAATAGACAGTTATTGGGAAGAAAAGAAACAGAAAGACCATTTGAAAAGGGTATATCATAAATGTACTATGTAGTAGTTAAAAAATGTAAAATCAATAGTCGATTGTGGACCACCAGTTTCAATGACTCATATAAAGAAAGATTACAAAAGAAAAGAGTTCGATAAAAAACAGAGAGAGAAATTAATACAAAAAGAGAATGTTCACTTAATTCGTCAAATATTAGATGTAGATGGAAAACAAGAAAGAGTGAGAAAAGAAACATATTACAGACATCCCAATAGAAATGAGCAAACATCAATGCAATATATAAGAAGTGCTCAAGAGCAACACAGAATATCTCAAGAAAATCGAGCAATTCTAACAAGAATCGTATCAGCAAAGAGTCAGTATAATGTTCACAAATGGGAAGAAGATTATTATAAGAAAATAGCGTTAGTTAATGCATTACATGAAGGTAATTACAATGTTCCACCATCTCGACCAATATCAGCTATCAATAGAGATTATGTGGTTGGTGGAAAGCCAGTATCATCAAGGATCAATTCACGATATTCAAAATACAGAGAAGATGATGGAGATATGGATGAAGATGAGATAGAAGAAATATTATTTGAAAGAAGAAATAATAAAGGAAAAGAAGATAAATATGATGATGAAAGAATTGTTTTTTCTAGACAAGGACCAACTCCCAAAATACCATCATCATCAAGTGGAGTAAGATCAAAATCAGCAATGTCTAAGCAAAGACCATTTTCAGCACATCCAAGTTTAATCCCTCAACAACAACAGAATGAACAATTACAGAAGAATGAGAATAATATGAATAAACCACCACTGTATAAGAAGAAGAAAGCTACTAGACCATTTAGTGCAAATTATCCATCATCTTCAGCTGTTAATCAATCAAGAGATTATGATGATGTAGACAGTAATAATGAAGAAATGAAATATTATGAAATGAATAATAGAAATGATGATATATTAAAGGAGAAAGAAAATGAAAATGATGATGATAATGATAATGATGATGAAGAAATATTGAATTATAATGTTGAAATGAATCCCAATCTAAATGAAGACGATTTAACCAATCAAATGGATAATTTATCATTAAATCTATACGCTGAACAAGAACAAGAAAGACGAAAAGAGCAAGAACAAAAGCCATCAATACCTCCATTACAAATTGATAGTAATAGTCAACAGAATCAATATAATAATTATTATAATAATTATGAATATAAACAGAGTGATAAAGATGTAGAAAGTCTAATGAAAGATTCACCATTACCATCAAATCGTGATATTAGTCCAAGAAGAAAAGATAATAATAATATTTCACCTATTGTATCTCCCAAGAAAAGTAGAAACTTGGAGAATGATGATGAAGATGATGATAATATTGATGATTTATTAAAACCTGATGTAAGTTTCAATGATCAATTATATAATAACAATAAACCAACATTGTCTAATCCTTCAACTCCTAATACACAAAGAAGCCATAATTTAACAGATAATGAAATGAAATTGTCAGAAAGAAAAGAAGAAGATAACGATAATGATGATATATTGAACAATAATAAAGAAAATGATGATGATGAAGAAAAACATTCATTAGTTAGAGTTCCATCACAAAGAAATGTAATAATTTATTTATTTATATTTATATTTCTTATAGAGACCAGAATCTGCAATTCCAAGTCATAGAAGTAGTGGTGGAAGGCCAGAAAGTGCATTATCCAGAAATCGTTCAATTAATAATATATCTCCAATATCAACACCAAAGAAACAACAACAGGAAGTTGAGAAAGTGGGTGATACTTTAGATTTTAGTGATGATGATGAATTTAATGATGATGGATTTGTATATATATATAATTATTTATATATATTTATTATTAGGAAGATGATTTTGGATCAACGAAAGGAACAACTGTAAATGCAACAGAGAATGAAGAGAAAAAAGAAGGTGAGGAAGAAGAAGATAATAATCAAGATGAAGATGAAGAATTTGATGATTATGATGATGATTACAATAGTTCTAATAAAGTAAAATCAAGTGTGCCAGATTATATGTATGGAAATACAGAAGAACCTTCAACTGATTGTATATTTTTAATGTGTATTTTGAATAGCTGTTGAAGATTTGAATGGTGATGAAGATTGGTTGAAATAGTTGTCAAAAATAAATAGTTTTTTTAATGTTTAATTGTCGTTTTTTGATTTTAAAGAAAAAAATGAAAATTGAAACGAATATATTTGTATTTGGCTTGAATTTTATTTTGAAATGAATTTGTTTTTAAGAAAAAGTAAGAATATAATTCATAATGTAAGTAAATCAAGAGGATTAGATGAGTTTATTGATTCCACTTATAAAATTAAGGATGTTTCTTATGGTATTATTGTCAATTAATATGTAGGAAGAGCATGGAAAGCATCAGAACTAAGATTAAAAAGTACATCAGATCTTCAGAAGTTGTGGTTTGTATTACTAAAGGAAAGAAATGCATTATACACAGTGAGATATGATTGCCGTATTAGAAAAGTAACAATGCCACATCCAGAAAGACTACAGAAAGTATTTTTATAAAAATATTGATTATAAATAGGTTAAAGATTCAATGGCAAGAATAAAGTTGGTAATACATGAAAGATATCTTGAACAGAAGAAAATGAGAGAAAATAACTCACCAGAAAAACCAACAGAAAAAACTAAATTGGTAGAAGGAGAGAAAACTAATAAATTAAACGACAATTTTGATAAAAAGTCAGAAATAGAATCTAAAGTAGAATCAGAAGTAAAATTAAGTTCGGAAGTACCAAAAGACACATTTGAATAAGTTCAATAATATTTAATTGTTTTATATTTGTGAAATATGTTTAATTAGAGTTATATAATTTAGAAAATTCTTCTCTTTTTGCTATATCTCCATTCATATTATAAATTAAAGCTTTTAACATAAAAATAGACTTTTTTAGTTTTCTTGATTCATAAGATTCTACAATTTGATATATACTATCTGATATTGATATGATATCATTGAAATTGATTGATTCTTTTTGATTTTTATAAAAGTTCCATTTGTATTATGTGTAGCATCTATCTGTTCATAGATGGTTTAGATTTATCTATGTGTTGATTATACAGAAATATAATTATGCTATAAATATATATTGAAATAGTGTTATAAACAAGATTAACAGAGAGTTAGTTCAATTGAATAAAACATAATCTGTTGTACATTTACCTACAATTGGTAATATATAATCACTTTTCTTTTTTATAAAACCTCCATCATTTAATTCAATTAAATATTTATCATTTCCAAAATATTCTTTTATTGTTCCAATAGAATCATCATCAATAATACTTACAGAATATCCTTTTGTTAATTCTACATTACATTGTTTATTAATTTCAATCAAATGATTTAGATTCTTTATGCTTTTTTTAATATCATCTTCACTTAAATAATGTGAAATTTTAGGACCAATATATGGTTTTCTATCTATTATCTTTTGACTATTTATAATAGAATGGAATAATTTATACAAGTATTTAATAACTTCTTTGTGAATCAGATTCTATAATTAATATATTTATATTTATCATATACATACACCAATTTTTGATAAGAATTTATCATTTCTTTTTCTGTTGCATCTTTCACATTTCACATAATCATTCACCTCTTTAATAACAGATAATAATTCATTTGAACGAATATCATCTACATAATTATTCAATAATGTAATAAGCTTTTCTAAAAATTTCTTTCTATTATTCTCAATTCTATCAAATGAATCACTTATTCTAAAACCACTATTATTTGCTATAATTGTTGCTCCATATGCACAAATTTCTTCTGGATTAAAATATTTAATAATTTTTGATTCTTTAAATTTAACTTGTAATAATTCTCTTATTATCTTAATTCTTGAACCACAACCAACTAATATAATATAATTAATAATAGATTCACTTAATCCTGATTCTTCAACAGCTGTATGTGCATAATCAACCACTCTTTTAAAAATATCCACATTTAAGCTATTAAATGTGGATAATGTTAATTCTGTATCTATATCAGCATCTTCTAAAAACTCAACATCAATATAAGCTTGACTGCAATATTCGTCTATATATTCTATAGATTCTTCACATGCTCTTCTAAGTTCCATTTTTCTTTTATCATTGAGTGATTCTCCTGTTTTGTTTTTATATTTTTCAACATAATAATTACAAACATTATCTATTATTTTATTCAAACTTATTTCATTACCATATTTTGAATAGATTAATTCAGATAGTTTGTTAATATTATCAGTATTAACTATATCAACATTAAATTCTCTTTCTTCTAAATCAAACACGAGATTTGTTTCTTTATCTTTTCTTGATTGATTTTCATGAATATAAGCAATATTTGCACATATTGAAGATGAAATTACATTTAACACTTTTAAATTTGCTCTTTCAGCTGCTTCTTTTATTAATAATCTTTGATCATCATTCATATATGATGGAACACTTATCACACATTCAGTTCTCCTGTCTGGATTGTTACCACATTGCTCATCAGCACAATGTTTATTATACTTAAATATCTCACATAACAAATCTACTCCACTTACATGAATAATGTTGTTATTATATTCTAACTCTACTTTTGCTTCACCATTATCATTTACCACTGTAAATGTCCAATCATTCATATATTCTTGTAATTCTTCATCATTATATCTCACTCCTACTAACCTTAATATGTCATACACAGAATGGCCTACAGTATTAGGATTATGTTTTGCACTATATCCTACAATAATTTCAGGAGAATGTGGATTATAATAAACATAAGCAGGAATAGTTTGATTGGCACCACTGTCTATTATTATTTGAGTATGGTTATTACTATAAATTCCACTTACAACATTTTCTAATCCTATGTTTATACCAATTTTACCTCTATTCATTATATCTAAACGCTATATCTTACTGTAAAATGAAAAGAATATTATGAAACGACTAATAATTATTTGGCTTGTTTCATTTTATTTTTTTAATTTTCTTATGAATGTCTATTTATGATATTTCTTTATAATTATTTAAGTAAGAAAGTCAGAAATAAATCAATGACTAGTATTTTTATAAAAATATTGATTATAAATAGGTTAAAGATTCAATGGCAAGAATAAAGTTGGTAATACATGAAAGATATCTTGAACAGAAGAAAATGAGAGAAAATAACTCACCAGAAAAACCAACAGAAAAAACTAAATTGGTAGAAGGAGAGAAAACTAATAAATTAAACGACAATTTTGATAAAAAGTCAGAAATAGAATCTAAAGTAGAATCAGAAGTAAAATTAAGTTCGGAAGTACCAAAAGACACATTTGAATAAGTTCAATAATATTTAATTGTTTTATATTTGTGAAATATGTTTAATTAGAGTTATATAATTTAGAAAATTCTTCTCTTTTTGCTATATCTCCATTCATATTATAAATTAAAGCTTTTAACATAAAAATAGACTTTTTTAGTTTTCTTGATTCATAAGATTCTATAATTTGATATATACTATCTGATATTGATATGATATCATTGAAATTGATTGATTCTTTTTGATTTTTATAAAAGTTCCATTTGTATTATGTGTAGCATCTATCTGTTCATAGATGGTTTAGATTTATCTATGTGTTGATTATACAGAAATATAATTATGCTATAAATATATATTGAAATAGTGTTATAAACAAGATTAACAGAGAGTTAGTTCAATTGAATAAAACATAATCTGTTGTACATTTACCTACAATTGGTAATATATAATCACTTTTCTTTTTTATAAAACCTCCATCATTTAATTCAATTAAATATTTATCATTTCCAAAATATTCTTTTATTGTTCCAATAGAATCATCATCAATAATACTTACAGAATATCCTTTTGTTAATTCTACATTACATTGTTTATTAATTTCAATCAAATGATTTAGATTCTTTATGCTTTTTTTAATATCATCTTCACTTAAATAATGTGAAATTTTAGGACCAATATATGGTTTTCTATCTATTATCTTTTGACTATTTATAATAGAATGGAATAATTTATACAAGTATTTAATAACTTCTTTGTGAATCAGATTCTATAATTAATATATTTATATTTATCATATACATACACCAATTTTTGATAAGAATTTATCATTTCTTTTTCTGTTGCATCTTTCACATTTCACATAATCATTCACCTCTTTAATAACAGATAATAATTCATTTGAACGAATATCATCTACATAATTATTCAATAATGTAATAAGCTTTTCTAAAAATTTCTTTCTATTATTCTCAATTCTATCAAATGAATCACTTATTCTAAAACCACTATTATTTGCTATAATTGTTGCTCCATATGCACAAATTTCTTCTGGATTAAAATATTTAATAATTTTTGATTCTTTAAATTTAACTTGTAATAATTCTCTTATTATCTTAATTCTTGAACCACAACCAACTAATATAATATAATTAATAATAGATTCACTTAATCCTGATTCTTCAACAGCTGTATGTGCATAATCAACCACTCTTTTAAAAATATTATCATTTAAGCTATTAAATGTGGATAATGTTAATTCTGTATCTATATCAGCATCTTCTAAAAACTCAACATCAATATAAGCTTGACTGCAATATTCGTCTATATATTCTATAGATTCTTCACATGCTCTTCTAAGTTCCATTTTTCTTTTATCATTGAGTGATTCTCCTGTTTTGTTTTTATATTTTTCAACATAATAATTACAAACATTATCTATTATTTTATTCAAACTTATTTCATTACCATATTTTGAATAGATTAATTCAGATAGTTTGTTAATATTATCAGTATTAACTATATCAACATTAAATTCTCTTTCTTCTAAATCAAACACGAGATTTGTTTCTTTATCTTTTCTTGATTGATTTTCATGAATATAAGCAATATTTGCACATATTGAAGATGAAATTACATTTAACACTTTTAAATTTGCTCTTTCAGCTGCTTCTTTTATTAATAATCTTTGATCATCATTCATATATGATAGAACACTTATCACACATTCAGTTCTCCTGTCTGGATTGTTACCACATTGCTCATCAGCACAATGTTTATTATACTTAAATATCTCACATAACAAATCTACTCCACTTACATGAATAATGTTGTTATTATATTCTAACTCTACTTTTGCTTCACCATTATCATTTACCACTGTAAATGTCCAATCATTCATATATTCTTGTAATTCTTCATCATTATATCTCACTCCTACTAACCTTAATATGTCATACACAGAATGGCCTACAGTATTAGGATTATGTTTTGCACTATATCCTACAATAATTTCAGGAGAATGTGGATTATAATAAACATAAGCAGGAATAGTTTGATTGGCACCACTGTCTATTATTATTTGAGTATGGTTATTACTATAAATTCCACTTACAACATTTTCTAATCCTATGTTTATACCAATTTTACCTCTATTCATTATATCTAAACGCTATATCTTACTGTAAAATGAAAAGAATATTATGAAACGACTAATAATTATTTGGCTTGTTTCATTTTATTTTTTTAATTTTCTTATGAATGTCTATTTATGATATTTCTTTATAATTATTTAAGTAAGAAAGTCAGAAATAAATCAATGACTAGTATTTTTATAAAAATATTGATTATAAATAGGTTAAAGATTCAATGGCAAGAATAAAGTTGGTAATACATGAAAGATATCTTGAACAGAAGAAAATGAGAGAAAATAACTCACCAGAAAAACCAACAGAAAAAACTAAATTGGTAGAAGGAGAGAAAACTAATAAATTAAACGACAATTTTGATAAAAAGTCAGAAATAGAATCTAAAGTAGAATCAGAAGTAAAATTAAGTTCGGAAGTACCAAAAGACACATTTGAATAAGTTCAATAATATTTAATTGTTTTATATTTGTGAAATATGTTTAATTAGAGTTATATAATTTAGAAAATTCTTCTCTTTTTGCTATATCTCCATTCATATTATAAATTAAAGCTTTTAACATAAAAATAGACTTTTTTAGTTTTCTTGATTCATAAGATTTTACAATTTGATAAATACTATTTAATATTGATATGATATCATTGAAATTGATTGATTCTTTTTCATTTTTATACAATTCAAACATTATTGATGATATAAAAACAACATATTTTGCTTTATCATATTCATCAAAATATTCATTGATTTTGTTTAAATACAACTGCAGATTTTCATTCACATCTTTATAAGATGTTTCATATACATTACTCTTTTGTAAAAAGTATAACTGCAATATTTCAATCTTTACAATATATGAATTTAAACTGTATTTTTTACTAACTATTAAACCTTCAACTAATAGAGAGTTTAGCTGTGGATTGTTATAGATTCCTTTATCAATTAGATATTCTGCATATTCTATTATATATTTAACTTGATAGAATGGGAAATTCTATATAAAATAATAGATATATTATTATATATACATTTTCTTTACAATAGTAAATCAAATTATATAAACTGTTAAAACCATCATTATAATTATGTTCAATATCCAATTTATATTCACATTTCAATGACATTAACTCTAACTTGTATTGAATGTTATTACATTGTTGTATTTCTAATTCATCTTTATAGATTTTATAGTAATTTTTAATCTCATCTTTGTTAATGTCTCTATTTTTAGACTGTATATATAACAACATATATTTCATTAATTTCCATTCTGATATATCTTTTTCAACTGCTTCTTCTTCTTCAATAAGCTTTATTCTTTCTGCAAATCTATTAATAAATAGTATACAGAGTGTATAATATTATAATACATAGATTTCCCACTTTCCACTTTCATATGCATTATTCTTTTCCATTTCAATAGAAAATCATTTGATTTGATTGAATTAATATTAAAATCTGAAACTATATTATATCCAATCATATCAAATAGAGTTATATTAATAGAATAGTAGTATAACAACAATGTCTTTAAATCCTTCATTTTTGTTACATTCCATTCATTATCAATATCATTAAATAATGGATATGATGAATAAAGTAATTCTTTTACTTTCTGTATAAATGAAACAGATGTTCCATCAACTTCATTTTCATAAGTAACTTTTGGATGGAGCAAAATATAATTACAATATGACAATTGAAATAATATTGTCAAATAATTATTAACACTTGATTTATTCTCATTATTATTCTCTAATAGTTTATCTTTATTATTCAACTCTTTTGATTGGTTAATACATTCAACAATCAAACTTTCAGCTTGAATATTATTCTCCAAAACAAATATTTGATATTGTAAGTATAATGTAAGCAAAACACATTCTTCATTCTTATGTAAATGAGATACTTTAATTGTTTCGTTGATATATTTCATTGCTATTTTATTATAATTAAAATGTTTTGATAATAATGCTAGAAAATATAACCCATAACATAATTCATTATTGTTACCTTGCATATTCATATTGATAAAATGATGAATAGAATTAATAGCTTCAATCATATTATTATTATATTTCAAATTCTCAATATATGAGATGAAGTATTCTAAACAATCAGTTTTGTTATCTAATGATATCAATTGAGTTATTCCTGTTTTAGTTATATATGGTAAAGAAGAGGAAGAAGTAGATGATTTATTTGATGTGATTTCATTTAGTATATTTATTAATTGTTGATGGTTTTGATGAATTGATATTTTATGATGACATTCATCTTTGGATTTATCATCATCAATACCATCAATTTCATCTTCACTCTTTTCCACTGAATTATCTTCTGAGTAATAAGTTATTATATCGTTGTTTAATTCAGATATATTTTCATATGGTAAAACTTGAATATTTGCTAGAATTCTTCTCATGAATTTACCTAACAGACTGTCTGTTGATAAATGTTTATATTCACCTGATTCAATAAACACTTTCTAGAATATATTGCTATATTCAATTATACACTAAATGAATCGAAAATAGATATAATAGAATCAGTATTATCCATTGCAGTTATTGTATTTTCATAAAAAGCGCATATTTTATTTGCAAGTACTTCAGGCAATGATTTAAATGACTCAAATAATTCATTGATATTGTGGTTCTTCCCATTGGAATCTTCTTTAATATGATAATAAATCATGTCAATAAATGGTAAATCCTCATCTTCTGTCAATAAGTCAACATCATTACTATCATCAGAATAATCAGGTTCTAAACGGCAATAATACTATACAAAATCAAACAAAAAAGAATACTTCTATGAGTAATGCTATTGAAAACTGATATGGAGAAGGCACTTCAACTAAAACCATTTTTTTAAATTTTGAAAAAATACACTAAAATACACTATATTGTATTTGTATTAATAAATAATTATGAATTCTGCATTATTCAGACCTCCTACACAGCCAGCAGCAAAACCATTACCACCAGTCGTACAGAAAACATTGAATCTATTAGGTTATGGTTATACAGGTTTTAAAGTATACTCATTTTTTAATTCTACTCATTTTAGTATGCATTTTATTATGGTTTTCTTCCAGGATTAGTTATTTATGCAACTAAATCAGAAAATATTGATGTAAGTGAATTATTCAAACCTTAATTCTTTTTCTGTTATTTATAGATGATTTTCTTTTACTGGTATAACAAAATAAAAACCATATTAATAACAAAATAAAGAATATAATATATTTTAAGCCAAAACTTCTTTAATATCTTTAATAGTAGACTTGACTTTACCAACCATTTGATTTTGTTGTTCTTCTTCATACACTTTATCTTGTTCATCACAAACTGATAATATTTCTCTCTTACTTGATTCCATTAATCTTCCACTAATAAACAGTTCATCTACTATATAATACACTTTATCAAAATTATAAATGACATCCAATTCGCATACCTATAAAATATAACTTCAACTCTTATATATACATTTCCAAAATATTGATCTAAGATTTCAACAAAATGTTGTATTGTTTCAAGTGTCATTAATTCATTATCCTTTTTATCAATGTGAAATAGAAAATATAAACTAGCATATCTATTGATAATATAGTTAATTTACCAATTAAATAGAATACCTTCTATAAACTAATGTGCCTTCTCTATATTCAAGAAAATTGCATAATCTTTCATTTCTAGCTAGAATTAGGGCAGTAACTTCTCTAGTAATTCTTGCTTTATCCTAATGGAAGTATATACTACATTCACATACCTTTGATGATACAGTAAGATACCATTTCGATAATCTCACTTTACCTTGACGACTTATTAGAAGAATCCAATTGATCTAAATAGAAATAAGTACAATGCCCAATATGATAGAGAATGTAATAATAATATATACTGCCATAAAATAGATTTATATTAAAGATAACAAACACTCAAAAAATAGAAAAAAGAATTTTTGATCTTTCAAATGTCAAATTTACATTTACCATGTAACTATTATTTGTTTTACACATCTCAAAAGAAAAGTAGAAAAGATTATTAAATATATCATAATTATATTGAAAACTGTGATTGAGACCATGGTCCATGTCCTGCATTGTTATTTGCTCTTAATTGAACTGTATAAGTCGTTTCTGGAACTAATTCACATAAAGTCACAACTGTATCTATGATTCTATCACAGTATTTCCAATCATAATTATTATTTTCAAATTCTGCTCTATATCTCAAATCATAATTAGAAACTGGAGATCCATTATCAACAGGTCTAGTCCACTCAATAGTAGCGGTTGTATCAGTCTTTTCAATTAATTTAGGTGATGACATTAAACCAGGAACACCAGCAGGAGTAGTATATATATCTAAATTACACTTATAAATTGATTCACCATATTCATTTTTTGATTTTATTCTAAATAGATATTCACAGCATGGATATAAGTTTTGAACTGTATAATTAAGTGATTTGATGTTAGTGATAGCATACCATTTATTCATTTTATCTTTATTAACAGCACTTAAGCTTGTTATATTATTTGTCTTTAATGAGGATGTAGTAATCATTTGTGTAAATTGTAATGGTTTATATTCCAAAATATATTCTTTTATTTTTGAACCATTATCTTTACTAGCACTCCAAGCACAATAGATTGTTTTACCATCAATTACTTTTACAATAAATGAAGTAGGAGGATCTGGAATATCTTTCAATGTTTTAATTGTATTTGAATAGATATAATCACTTTTACCAAGTTTATTATAACAACATAACCTAAATTGATAATAGTTATTTGGTTTTAGATTTATTACATTATAAAGACTTTTAGATGGATTTGTTAGAGTTGCTATATTTTGCCATTCTATACCAGGAACATATGTTAATGGTGCAAATGGGATTTTTATATTTCTATGTATTTTTGGATTGTATAATATATAATTATTCCTACTACTGCTGTTACCATCACTTTGAGGTTTTTCCCAACACACTTCCATTGTTAAATTATTGTAATAATACATTAAACCACTGTCTTTATCATATATTTCATACCATCTATTAGATAGTAAATTTGTATTATGTTCATTCTTATCATTGTTTGTTTGATTATTATTTACTTCATTTAAATCTTTTGTTTGTGTTGATTTATCTTCAGAAGTAGCTGGATAAATACTTCCTGTAACAGTATTATAGTATATTACTTTATTATTCTTCACTATTTCATCATAAATAATTGGTAATTTGTCATTCAATAAATGATGATTTGCTGTACATCCCATTGGTTGTAGAAGTAATGAATTTGTTGGTAAATCTGGTACAATTTCATTGGTATCTAAGTTCTGATAGTATAAAGTATTTGTATCTCTATTTCTATATAATTTCCATATTCCATCATTACTTTCCAACATATTAATTTCATATTTATTAATTTTATATCCATTACATCTTGGAATTGTCCATTCTAACATTAAAGTCCTTGCTTTTATATCACTAATTGTTAAAATAGAAGGAGTATTTGGTATGGAAGGTTCTGTAATCATTTCTACACTAAATGATCCATAATCACCATATCCATTCTTATTATAAGCTCTAATTCTCACTATATGAATATCTGATGGGTATAAATTATCAATAACAGTAGAAAATGAACAATTCTCACAGGAGATTGGTGATATGAATTTATCATTTGGTACTGTCATAGTAAACTGTGAATCTGGATTGTATTCCTCTTGTTCAAAAGATCTTTTCATTATATACAACTCAAATTGGGTTACTATTGAGCCATGATCGTCAGGATAATTCCAACTGATTTCTAGCGTATTCATTGTTCTATTTTCTAACGTTGGTGCTACTACAGGTCCTGGAACAGATGATTTTGTATAAATTGTTTCTGATATATATGGAACACCTTTACCTAAACCATTTACTGCTGTAATTTTGATTCTAAATTCTTTACCACTATCCAAATTGAATAAAACATAATCAGTATTATAATATTCTAATTCCATTGTAATCCAATCAGAATTACTATTATTATTATTATTACTATCAATTGGTAAATATTCAATAATATAATTATCAATTGAATAACCATTATCACAAGGTTCTTCCCATTGAAAATGAATACTTGAAACTGTTGTTTCGATAATTTTGAAGTTAATTATTGGGTCAGGAACATCACAGTTTGTTATAAATGACAAAGTTGGTGATTTTGGACTTAAACCAATACTATTCCTTGAATATACGCTATTTAAATAATAATATAATACAATATAATACAATATAATATAATATATATATATACTTCACTTGATATTCTGTTCCAGGTTTTAAATGATCAATAACAATATTACACAGTTCACTATGCAAAATAATGTTCTTTTCATATTCAATTAAATATTCAGTAATTGGACTTCCATTATCATTTGGTTCAGACCAAATTAATTCAACACTACGTGAATACAATGAAGCAATTGATAAACCAAATGGAAAATCAGGTAAAGATGGTTTTGTTTGAATATAATCGCTCTTTTCTATTTCATCCCAATCAGTTGTAACATTATCAGGTTTTATTCTAAATCGATAATAAGTAAAAGGCCTTAGATTCTTTACCACAAAATGATTTTCTTTTACATGTCTTGCTATTAATATCCAATCTTCATATTCTTCAGGTAAATCTTTATCTTTACCTATTGAAGTCATCATTATATCACTGCAAACATTAACAAAATCATAATCATTATCACTTGGTCTTAATTCACTTCGATGATTGTTGTTATTTCCTATATTCCATTCAATATCAATATAATCACAACCTATTTCACGAGGAGTTCCAGCTTCGTATGTATAATATACACTACTTTCAATTGAATAATCACTCCAACCTTCTTGATTCTTTACTTTTACTCTGAATTGATATCCTTTTCCTGGTTTTAAATTCTCAATATTACATCGATCAATTTCGAATATTTCTTTACATTCAATCCATTCTGATTCTTGATTTAATCCATCGTTGGTTATTTCTTTATATTGTACAATATTACTTTCTATTGGATAACCATTCTCTTTACCATTATCCCACTTTATTGTTATTGAAATTGCTGTATAATTTAAAACGACTATATTTTCAGGATGATTTGGATGGTAAGTGCCTGATTTCAATTGTACCATTTTACTAAATCCACTCCATCCCGCTTTATTATGACATCTAATAGTAATATAATAATCAGTATATGGTAATAAATGCTTAATTGTATAATCAGCAAATGCTTCTGGTTGATTCTCTGTTAATTTGGTTATATGAAGTGGAGTTAGATTATTCTTATTTAACCCATAATATATTTCATAATCTGTCACATTTGATCCATTATAATTGGGTAATTTCCATTGTATTTGTATTGTATTATGTGTATTTGACAGTAATTCTGGTGGATTTGGGGTTAATGGTGGTTCTCTTAATAGATCTGCTATATTCTCTTGATGATATTCTTCTGCTACTGATATTGCATATTCTCCTCTATTATCAGGTACATGCTTATCAGCTCCATATTGTAGTAATAACAAAACAATTGATTCTTTACCATTTGAACATGCTAAATGTAATGGTGTATAGCCAGTTAACTATTATGTTATAATAATAATATATAAGTTATATATACTTTCGAACGAGTATTTACATCCGCTTTATTATCTAACAAATATTTACATACTTTGTCATATCCAAATTCTGAACAACTGTGTAAAGCTGTCAATCCTGTATTTGATCTTTTCATGTCTAATATGTTCGGATTTGATTCATATAACTTTTTAACTTTCTCTAGATTGCCTTTAGAAGCATAATCAACAAAATTATCTACTAAACGCTGAAAATCTGTAGGATTAATTAGTATTTCTTTATCTTCTTTAGTTTTCGTAGTATTGGATTTTTGTAGAGTTATATCTTCTTTCAATTCATCTTGATGATTGACAAGATGTTTTTCAGGGCTATTGTATTTATACTCATTTTTCGTTTCTCCACTCATCTTATCTATTACTATAATAGATTTTTGAAAAATCAACAAATAAAAGTTCAAGCCTAACAAGCTAAAAAACGACAATAAAAGAAATAACCTTTCAAATTATCAAAGAAAAAATGGATTTATGGTTATTCTACTTATACAAAATGCTTAATTTTTATATGGTTAATGTAATGTGTAAATATACTCTTTCTTTAAAATTAGTTGAAAATGTAATCTCTAATAAATGATTTATTGTGATTGGATATTCTGTCTTCATTAAAAATTCATCGTGACTAAACAAATTCACATCTTTGTAAAGAGAAATAAAGTAAAATTGATCAAGCTTACTCAAACAATCCAATCAGAAACGAACACATATTTATTAAATGAAATATCTTAACTACCTCTGCGTATTCTCTTTTGCTTTACTCTTCCTCTCATTTGCATCTTGCTTGGATGATTACAACGATACACTGGGAGTTAGAACAATACCAATTGTATGTTTTGTGATTTTAAATCAGTAATAGAAATACAACACATCTGAAAATACATCAAATAATGCTGATTCAGAAGAAATGAAATATGAAAAGATGAAAACTATTCTAGAAGTATAAAATCTAATTTTAGATAATAGGGATTACCAGAACCAGAGCCAGAATTGAAGCATTTAGATGGTAAATCAAAAGAAGAAATACGTGAAATACTACAAGTATAAATAATTCAATAATTCGAATAATTAGACAATATGGGATAGAAGACAGAAAGAATTAAAAGAAGCAATGGAATCAATGACTAGTGATGCAAAAGAAATGAAAGATAGAATCAACATAATACTCAATGAAGAATCAACAGAAGATGATATTCTTCTCGCAATAGACGATTTAGAATATTACACAACAGATTTAAACAATGCAAAAGATTTAGATGGAATGGGTTGGGTTTAGTCTAATGGTACATATATTAAATGACACAAATTCAACAACAGCAATGAAAAGAGGAGTGTTGAGTTTATTTGGAACATGTGTAAAGAACGATAGAGATGTGCAAGATATGTCAATGAAATATCATCCAATAGAATCAATACTTAAAGCATTACAAAATTCAATAACTTCAGAAGATGAATTGACAATGAAAAAGGCAATTTATTGTATTGGAAGTTTGTTAAGACATAATCCATCAGTATTTTTATTATTATTTTTTATTTTTATTTATTTAGGCACAAATTGAGTTTAATAATTTCAATGGATTTGAACATTTCGATACCTTTAATCAAAGAAAATAAGATAAATATCGATTTAAAGAAGAAAATATTCAACTTGATTAGTGATTTATTAGAAGAAGATACAACCGATTTTAATGAAAAGATAAAAGATTATTTCTCCAACTATTGTAAAGAATATTCAAGAGAATTCGTAGATAAAAATGATCTAGAGTACAGAGAAAAGATATTGTTTGTTATATTATCAACTTTGAATTATTCTTATGATAAATGTTATTCAGATGTAATTCTAAATAAAGATTTTGTGGAGAAGTTTATTTCATATCGTGAACATTGGCTTAAAGAATTTAGTATTGTTTAAAATATATTATTATTATTATTAAATAGAGAGAGATAGAGATGGTGAATATATAAAATCGATGTTTGAATTAGTTCAAAAAATCTATAAATTATTGAAATTGTAAATCCTTTTATTTTTTATTTTAAATGTATTGTTTTTGTAATATTAAAATAAATATAATATACTAAAAGGTTGAGTTATTTTTTCTCAAAACATTGTATATTTACCACTGAATGACTCAAATTTTACAATTCTGTAAATTTTGTTGTAGATCAAACAAATTATTGTAT
>NGBS01001251.1:0-19947 GCA_002245135.1 Proteromonas lacertae | reverse complement strand
GATGTTTTAAAAAGCATACTATTATCAAAGAAGGTTTATTCAACAACAGAAGAATTAAACAAAGAATCATTAAAGCTACAACTGGTGGCCAATTAGATTTCGTCCTCTAACTCGAGAAGAACTTGAAGAGAAAGTGAAAACATTAGAAAGTGAAAAAATCGTATTACAAAGGAAATTGAATTCAGCAAAAGAATTAGGTGGAAGAAGTGGAGGAAAATCTTCATCAAGTAAAAGAGAATCAAAAATAAGTGAAGCGTATATATATTTCTAGTCATTTATATATAGTTTAAGAAGTGAATCAAAATTGAGCGAAAGTAAAAAGAAATAAACAACGAATTAGATGAAATGGAAGATGATTTTGATTCACCAAAGAAGACATCTAGATCAACAAGAACGGCAGTATCATCTAGTAATAATAATGGTGATGATCCTTTAGAAAAACAAAGATTGAATAACCAAATGCAGAAAATAGAATTAGAAAATAGAGAATTAAAATATCAATTAAAAAGTGCAAGAGATATGATTGAAAAGTTAAAAATATTTCACAAAGGTATTTTTATTTTATATTTATATATATATATTAAATAGTTCAACTGCATTCCAAAACCAATTAGAAGAAAAAGACGATGAAATGAAGATCTTAACAGTAGAAATGGAGATTTAGAAAATCAAGTAAGAGAATTGAAGAAACAGTGTGCCATACTTCAAAATGATGTATAATATTATATTATTTATGAATGTATTTATTATTTAGATTGAATTATTAAACTCTGATAAACAAATAGTGATTCTACAAAGAGTAAAAATATAGTATAATTATTATGAATTAATCATTTCTATAGAATTCATTACATACTCAAATACAGCAATTACAACAAGAAATGATAGAATGCAACAGGATTTACAATCTCAAAATGCTGATGTATATATTATTATTATTATTTTACTTTTCTTTTTAGCTTGAAAATCAACTCGATTCTGCTTTAAAAACACATGAAGAATCAAGAAGAAAATTCACAGATAAAATTCAAAAATTAGAAAAAGAAAATGGAGAATTAGTTGCTCAAATAAAATCATATGAATATGAAAGAGAAAAAAGAGTGATTAAAATGAGAGAATTAAATGAAACTATTGAAGAATATAAAGTGAAAGATCAACAGTATAATGATACTCAAATCATATACAATCAAATGAAAACTCAGTATGAAAAAATGCAAGTTGATTATAAAGCTATTGAACAAGAAGTAAATGCTTTAAAAGTATTATATTTATATTAATATAATTGTTATTATTATAAAATAATAGGTAAATGAAGAAAAGAACATAATATTTGAAACAAAATATGAGCAAGTGCGAATAGAAAGAGATGAACTAAGTGCGCAATATAATAATTATGTTCAACAACATGAGGATATTTCTAACACATTAAATGAAAAGAATGCTGAAGTGGAAGAAATGAATTTGAAAATGGAGGAAATGAGACAACAAAATGAACTTGAAATTGAACAGTTGAATGGACACATTCAAATATTAAGTGATAGTTGTGAACGTATATATATATATATATATATAATGTCATTATTCTATTGAATTAGAACAAAAAGAAGAATTAAGAATGATAGAAGATGAAAATGATAATCTGAAAAAAGAAATACAAACTTATCAAAAGAAATACAAAATGGCTTTTAATCTATCTGAAGCTAAACAAGATAATTATGATAATGTTTCACTCGCTGCCAGTGTTGTATATTATATTTGTTATAATATCTTCTATTAGAGTGAATTGAAAACAGATATTAATCGATTAATTGCATATTGTGAAGCTTTAGAATCACAAATTGGAGAAAACCCTAAAAGACCTTCTTTATCACCAGCATCAGATGCATTATGGAATCAATAATAATAATAAAACTATATTTATTCATATTTATTTGTATTTATTGAAATAATTGACATAAAAATCTTTAGAAAATCAAACCATCATCAAACATATTTATTAGTTTTATGTCAACTTCTCTTTTTAGTGTTAAGGAAGGGTATTTACAAAGATCAGGAACGATCCCTGGAACATTCAAGAAAAAATATTACTATTTGGATTCAATAACAGGAATGTTAGTAGAATACAATACCAACAGTAACGATCCTTTGGAAAAATTTAAAGCTAAAATAAATGTATTAGAGTGTGATATGAGTAAAAAGAACGGTTTTGGAAAGTATTTATTTATTTGTTGAGTTTATAGAATATTGCTAGTATTTTCAAGTAAGGGAAAAGAAGAAGCGTCATTTACAGCAGAAAATGATGAAATTGAATCATGGTACCAAACAATTAAAGAATTTATTGATTCTCAGAGTTATATTCCTTATACTCCTCGAAATCGACCTAGTATCTGTGTACCAATATCACCAGTTGTTATCCCATCAAAACCAAAAACAAGTTTACCTCGAGTTTCAACTCTATTGAATGCTCTTCCATGCGATAGAGAAAAATTATCTAGTTTTATGTTATATGCTACAAATAATGTAAATATATAATTATTACTTTTATTATAATAATATTTCTAAATAGATGATGTATTTAATAGGTTGTGATAGATGGGAGAATAATTTTCATCTTATAACTATAAAAAGAGCCTCTTCAACTGAAGTAACAGATTTAAATGCAATTATATGTGAAGATCCTGATACTTATACGAAATCAGAGATTCAAAGTAAACTTAGAGATATACACACTAAATTTTTATGGTATTTTTATTTGTTATTATTATTTATTATAGCAATGGAGGGTTAACGATGATAGCAACAGGTTCATCGATATTAGGAACAGTGAAATTTCTCAAAGGGTATTATCTGATATTAGTAACGAAATCTTCATTAATAGTAACGTTGATGGGTCATAATATCTACGCAATTGATGATTATATGTTGATTCCATTATTTACTGAATTACCTCCTTCTTTTTGGCAGAAATTGAAAGTTAAACCTGATAGTGATTTAGCAGAAAAGAGATATAAAGAAATATTTATGACAGTAGGTTTGACAAAAGGGTTCTACTATAGTTATACCTATAATTTGACTCGAACAGCTCAAGCCAATATAATTAGTGTATCTCATCATCATTATGGTAAACATGCAAATCCAGTAGAAAATGTATTTTATAAATGGAATAAATACTTATGTAAAGAAATATCCAATTATATAAAAAACTTTTGGTTAGTAACATTAGTTCATGGTTCAATATTACATCATAAATGTTCAATCTATGGAAATATATTTGACTTGACATTAATAGCAAGAAGATCTCGACGTTATGCAGGTACAAGGTATTTGAAAAGAGGAATTGATGATAAAGGACATGTAGCAAATGATATTGAAATAGAACAAATCATCGAAGATTGTGATGGATATGTATCATCTTATGTTCAAGTATAAAAATATATTATTACTATTATTTTTATAATATTTAAATTAGTATCGTGGTAGTATTCCAGTATATTGGAAACAAATCACAAGTGCTGCACATCCAAAACCAGCAATTCAATTAACCAAATTTGATCCATCATATGATCAATATGGATTACATTTGAATGATTTATTTAAACGATATTCTTCTCCAGTAATTGTATTGAATTTAATAAAAGAACAAGAAAAGAAACCTCGTGAAAGTATTTTAGGTCCTGAATTTGAAGAAGCAGTAAAATATCATAATAAATTCTTACCACCAGGTTTACAGGTGATTTATAAGAAATATGATTATGCTGCACAAATGAAAAGATTAAAAGATCCAAAAATAGTGTATAATGGTTTAGATTCAATAGCAATTGAAGCTCTTAGAAACACAGGAATATTTGCAATGAGAGTTACACAGAAATTACAATTTCCTGTTGGTGATAATTACACTTATAACAATACAAATAACAATATAACTAGTTCAATGGATTTTAGCCAGAGTTTAACTAGTAATTTAATATCTCCAATTGGTAATGATGGTACATTTAGTTGTTTATCGGATGATTGGAGTGAGGTTACTTCTGTTGATAATGATGGTATATATGTTATATATATATATATATGTTTTCCTTTAGTTCCTCATTTATTTAATGAAAGAACGAGAGTAAATTCATTTGTTGTAATTCCTCCTCAAGTTGTTGATAATCATCATAATATAAATGCTTATCGTATTGAACAAAGAGGTGTTGTAAGATCGAATTGTATAGATTGTTTGGATAGAACAAATGTTGCTCAAGTATATATATTACTTATGTTTTTAATAGTATTTTATTGGAATGAGAGCTTTATCTGAAATGCTATTCGCTTTAGGTTTATCACATAATGAAATATTAGTATAATTGTTTATCAGTTATTTATTTATATAGCCATATGATAGTAATATTGCCAAAATATTTCGTAATATGTATAATACAATAGGTGATAGTATTGCGTTACAATATGGTGGATCAGAAGCACATAAGAAAGTGAGAGAAGTAAGTCAATCAGCTGATACAAGTAGTGAAATAATAACATCCATTAAAAGATATTATAAGTATAATATATTTATATAAACTATTTGTTATTATATTAGTAATTCATTTACTGATCGTTTAAAACAAGATGCAATGAATCTCTTCTTAGGCAAATTTATTCCAGAATATCAACACAGTAATTGTCCATTATGGGATATAGATACTGACTATTATTTACATCATAAGAATGTAAGTGAAGGTGTTTCAATAGTAAATCCAGTTGGTAATTGGTATTGTTATCCACTTCAACAGTTTGAATTATCACAGTTTCCATCTAATTACCTTTGTTCTAGGGATTTGACTAAGTTATATACTGTTGAAAACTCATTATTAGGATCAATTCCACAAGATATTTTGTTGTTAAAAAGTAATTCAGAAATTGTGCCAAAGTGTCCATACTGTTCAACGGAATCTAATGGTAATTTGTTTTGTCCAGAATGTTTTTGTATTATTTTACCTTTACAACCTGCCATTTTACCAAGTCAAATTTATACAAGTAAAAGTGATCAATATGAATATTTAACAGAAAATGATAAGTTGGTTTTATTCGATGAATTCTTTGATAGATATTATATAAAGTTTATTGAACCGCCAATATCTTTTTTCTATAAAATATACTTTATGTTGTTATTTTCTTTAATATTCTATAAACAGCCACTCCAAAAATAATAACCAAAACAGATATAGGTGTATTAGGTTTTCAATTAGATTATTCATTAAAACCACCAGGTTTAAACATCTCAGTAGCAGAAGAATTGAAAGATAATAATTTAGATTCATATTCATCGAAGTATATATATATATATATAATATTATATAATTATTATTAATAGACTTTATGAATCTTACTGTGTTAATCCATGTCCATTAAAGAACTATGATGATTCATTCATTGATAAAATGTCAAAATTTAGCAAAGAATTTGAAGGAATGAGAAATGATTTGTTTCTTTCTTATGCTAAACAAGATACTAAAGAAGTTCCATTATCTCAATTAAGACCACTTCATAGTCATTTGAATGTTGAATTAACAGAAGAATGTGAAAGTATGAATATATCTTTATATATTATAATAGAAAAACTAATGGAAATTCAACATAGTTCAATCATATTGCCATTAAATCGTCAAGTGTTTGATGAATATGTTGATTATTTGACTATATTAAGAGCAAATAGTATAAATATATATTCGTTTATATTATATGTAATAGAAGCAACAGCTTATAAGACAAATTGTGAGAATAATAGTAGAAGTTTCTATAATTATTTAAATCCATTTCGAAATCTTGACAAGATATTAACTTCAGAGTTTAGTTCTGTCGTTGAAGAAGGTAAAATGAAAGGACATAATAAAGGTGAAGTTGTTTCTTCTATATGTAATGATATTTCATCTAGTGAGAATGTTGTTCCTGATTATATTACTGATTATTTATCAAGATCACAATGTAGTGTTGAGTTACCAGATGATTTACCTTTTTTAAAGAATCTTGTTTCTGATTAATATAATATTTTGTGTATATCTGGGTTGAATAATAAAGGGACAGGGCAGTGGCGGGACAAGGGCATGTCCCGGGCAAAAATTGAAAGGGGCGTCCTTTATACTATCTAAAAATAGAAAAGGGTACAATTTGCCCTTTTCAATTATTTTATTTGAATTTTTATATTTTGTGCGATTTTAGGGATATTAAACGCTATAAAAATATTTATTCTTTTCATAATTATGTATTATTATCTTATAACAATAACAAACAATAATATTTCATTATAATAATAGCCTTAAAAGTAAGGGCTTTGAGATCCTTCATCACTAAAACCTTCATCACTAGAACTTTCATTTTCATCACTAGAACTTTCATCTTCATCACTAGAATTTTCATCACTTATGTTGTTCCCCGTATGGCGGAAATCCCCGTATGGCGGAAATCTATATTGCAGAATGATTCAATCAAAACTAATATGATATTCATGATGATCGGAGTTAGTTATTAACAAATATATAGTTAGTTTGTCATATGACCTACATCTGTGATATACTTATTTATGAACTTCATTATTATCAATATTAAACTAAATTTTGAATATTTTCTATTTTAACGTTTCAGTCACTACTACAGTCTAAAATACATTATCTGATATGAATAGAATTCACTATTTTTAATGTTAAGGTAATAAAAAAGGAAATTAAAGAGCAGGCTTGAGTGAGGCTTGAACTTATTTTTTCTTTTTTCTTTTTTAACCTCCTTAACATTAAAAATAGTGAATTCTATTCATATCAGATAATGTATTTTAGACTGTAGTAGTGACTGAAACGTTAAAATAGAAAATATTCAAAATTTAGTTTAATATTGATAATAATGAAGTTCATAAATAAGTATATCACAGATGTAGGTCATATGACAAACTAACTATATATTTGTTAATAACTAACTCCGATCATCATGAATATCATATTAGTTTTGATTGAATCATTCTGCAATATAGATTTCCGCCATACGGGGATTTCCGCCATACGGGGAACAACAACTTAAACCTTCATCGCTAGAACTACCAGAACTTTCATCTTCATCACCAGAACATTGATAATCTAAAGTGTCATATACTATATTGTTATCAATTTCATTCAGCACATCTAAATTATATTCTTCTTCACTAATATCATTATCATCTTCATTTATATCTTTTTCTTTGTTTTTTTCTTTTAATAAATCATATTTTATTCTTAAAATATTATTTATAGTATTAAGCTGTAATTTATTTCTAATATGATTATGAACTATTCCCTCAATACTAAATGAACGTTCAATAAATGAGCTTGTGACAGGAATAGTTGAAAGAATATCATATAGCTTCTTAACATTTGGGTAAAAAACTCCATACATATTGTACCATATATTAGTTGATATCTTTTTCGAAAATATATCTGAAGGGCACTTTTTGCAGTATGGTTTTCTTCTTTCAAAATGATAAATCTCATTTAATGCTTTCTGATTTAAAATAGGGCTGAATTTAGATAATATATATCTTTTTATATTATCCTTCTCCATGTCTGAAAATTTATGTTTACTGTTTATGTCTAAAAATTCATATAGAGCTAAAATGCTGTAGTTTGCATGTCTAGTCTCTTTTTTTATAATGTCTTTAATAAGTTCTTTTTCACTTGATGACCTTTTCATTAACTTTCTTTTAATTTTGGTCAATATTCTGAAACCATCATTTAATGTAGATGAATCTTTGCATAATAAGTGTATATTTGTGGAAATATATTTTGCAATCTTGTAGCATTCTTTAATTTCTGGTATATCTTCTTCCTTTAATAATTTTATCTGTAATAAAATTTCTTTATTGAGTAATATTTTTCTAAATACATCGCTATAGCTTGACCATCTCGTATCACAACCCTTGCGTATTTGGATATTTTTTTGTATAATTGAATATATAGTTTCTCTAATCTTTTGATTATTATTTAACTTATGAATAATGTCATTACACATGACTATCACTTTTTTGTATTTCTCTATTTCGAATACTTTTTTACTGATTAAGTTTAGGATGTGTGCTAAACATCCAAACTTTACTACAGGTCTATTTATTTTTTTCTCTAAAATACTACTTATCTTTTTCATGGTGTAGTTGTTATCACTACTCACAGCAACAATGTTTTTAATATCTAGTTTATACTTCACTAATGTTTGAATTATTAATTCCACTATATTTTCTGATGTTTCTCGTTTATGTAAATAAATGGATTCCAAAAACGAAATATCACTGCTTTTCTTTATTGCCAAATTAATAACGTTTTCATTGGTTACTGATTTCCAAGAGTCCACAATTATACATATTTTACTGTTATCTACAATTTCCTTTACTATTCTTTCTGCTTCTTCGTTCATTGATGCTTTTATTTTGTTTATTGTTATTGACTTTGTAGTTGGATTTAATGTATATATTAGATTTTTAAAGGATTTAGATTGTATGGTTCTGAAAGCTAAGTTATTTTCTATAAGATATTTGGTCACCATTAAGTTTATTGCACGTTCATCATATCTCAATTCTGTAAGTTTTGATTGGATTAGCTTTTCACTACATCTAATTTAATAAATATAATAAATATATTTATACTTTTTGTAATGACGTTTCAAATTAGTGCAATGAGCAATAATCATTGCCTTGCACCTTCTGCATTGAATTCTGTTGTATTTTTCAAGGGGTTTCTTTAACACCACATCTTCATTAAAGTATCTATACACAGCATCTCTCGTTTTACCCATATACAATTGAAATGCAAAATGATAGCTCGAAATTCTCAAACCATTTTCTAAGTATTCAAATAATTGCTTGAAATACATTAAGTAGTATACAAAATATACTAAATAGTAATTTTGAAATAGTTTTTCTATTAGTTTATGAAATATATTATGTTATTATCATAACAAGTACTATTGATTATCAATTAACTGAAAATACCCATTCTATAGCTATACTTCTTAATTATCTATATGATATATGTGTAATATACAAAATTATTTATTATATAAATTTCATTTATGTTCAGTGACGTCAATCACCTTGAAATGTACATAATGTATATATATGCATATCAGAATATGATATACAGTATGTATATTCTATATAATTAGTATATATGCATAAACATATGATATTATATAATCATAAGAAAAGTAGATGACTATTATGCTATAATACACAATAATATATCCTTTTTAACATATGTTAGTATATCTAGATGATAATATGGAAAAGTTATAACAAAAAATCAGAAAAAATATACTACAGCATAACACATGGTAATATTACTATGCCCGAGCAGTAAGGGGCAGGCTTCTTTTCAGCTGAAAAAAAAGGGGCAAAAATAGGGCAAAATTCGAAAAGGACGCCCTTTATCGAACCCAGGTGTATATATGATAGTTGTTACTGTTTTTGTATTTTATAAATAAAAAAAAAGATTAATAAATTTATATTTTTCAAAACATTAAATTCTATTCTGATGGTCTATAAGTTGAAGGTACAAATGGTTTAGCTATTGGATACTTACTTCTATTATCTTCTTTATCATTAACATATTGTCTATTGTCATTATCCACTGAGTCATTAACACTATAAGTAGTTGGAGCATTATATGGATCATTATTATTATAAATTGGATTTGAATACATCGGTGGAGCACTATATGGATCAATTTGTCCTTGTGAATATGGAGATGGTTGAGATATTGGTTGTTGTGGTGGAATAGGTGGTATTTGAGATGGAGGTGGTTGATATAAATATGGATCATTGGGTTGTGGAGGAGGAATATAATTATACGGATCATATCTATTACTATTGTTATTGTTATTATTGTTATAATAATATCCATTATTATTATCATTATATGGCATATACGATGATGAAGGAAGTGGTTGTTGTTGTGGTGGTATTGGTGGTTGATAATAATTACTATCATAATCTTTTATATTATTATTATCATTTGTTTTGGCTATTTTCAATGGTCTGCTGGAAATATTTCCATCCATTGGTCTTTTTGGTACATTTCTTTCACCTTCTGGTTTACTTAATGCTGCTAAATATTGTTCATTAAAGACATTCAATCCTTTTTTGATACTTGGATATGGTTCTAGGAATTCATTATATATACGAGGTTCATGATCTCTGTAATACTATTTATATATAAACATAAATGATATTATATACTTCCCATCGTTCTAATAATATGTTTAATTCACGATTTGGTATTAAATCTATTGTTTCTTTAATTAATGTCTTTAATGATTTAATATTGTTACTGCCCTATTAGAATTTATAAATGTGTTGTTTATACTCCTCCGTTACCTCCAACTGCAGATTCTACTATTTTTGATTTTTGTTTATCAGGAAAACTAATTCGTAGAATTCTATCATAGAATTTTAGCCCTTTTAATTCTTTAACAGCCCTTTCTGCAACTTCATGACTTTCATACTCACAAAAGCCAAAACCTGCTGGGCTCCCATCTTTATTCTTCTTCATTCTATTTATAAGTTATTTTATAAATACTGAAATCCAACAACTTTGCCAACTTTGCTTAAAAGATCGATCAGCTCAGATTCTGGTTTATTATGTGGTATATTTCCAACTATTTCATATAATACAATCTATATACCATATATTTCACATCTGAAATTTGGTGTTTCCATCAAAAACAAATAAAAATGTATAATACACTTTTCTTTTGTATTTTATGTATTTATATTTTTATCACGCAAAAACATAATTTACATTTCAAAAATAATAAAATAAGAATATATCAATCATCAATATAGCAAATACCAACTATTTAGATGCTGGAGCAGGTGATTGCATTTCTTGAATTCTTCTCAACGCTGCTTTCGCTGCTTCACTAATAGGCTCACGGTTGTGTTCTACTGTTTCAGATCTAGGAGTATAACAATAAGTTGCATCTAGTTGATGTAAAGTAGGCAACATTTTCGCTATCATTATTCGATATTCAAATTCACTTGCTATTGGATTATGTTCTAAGTATAACGTATCTATATGTCCTCCTTTCGCTACATCTCCTAGTGGAACTATCGTTGCTATATCATCAAATGATTTTATATCATTGTTATTAGCCCAAATATCAGTTAATTTCTTCATATGTGAAACATTCTCTAATTTCGTCAATTTATTGTTTGCAACATCTAAAGTATTCAAATTTACCTATAATTTATATAATATTATATATATATATATATATAGAATTATACAAGATTATCTAAATTTTCGATTTTTGTTAAACCATTATGATTTAAATATAATTCTTCTAAATTTATCAAACTATTCAAATTTTCTAATTTCGTTAATCGATTACATTGTAAATCTAATTTCTCTAATTGACTCATATTATTCAATCCTTCGATTTGAGTAATCTTATTTTTACCTAAATATAATTCAGTCAAATTCGTTAAATTTTCTACACCACATAATTTTCGAATTTTATTTGCTCCTAAATCTAATTTCTTTACATTCACTAAACAGGATATATTTCCCATATCTTCGATTTTATTGGATGCTATATAACAATCTCTTACTTTCGTTAATTTAGGTAATGGAGGAAGAATTTTGATTTTGTTGTAAGATATATCAAGTGTTCTATTATTAAAAACTATTACAATATATTGATACTCTAAATTATATAACATTTCAATTCCTTCCATTGAGTCTAATATATTGTCATATAATTCTAAATAAGTGAGATTTAGCAATGTTTCTAAATGAGATATTTTTTGGAGTAAATTTGATCTTAATACTAGACTCTATATATAATACATGATATCATTAATTAATATACTTTCAGTTCTGGCTTTTCTTCTAATCCCTCCATTTGGGTTACTTTTTGACCTGTCGTACCAACATAATAATATTCCTAGTATATTACATTCAAAACATACATCAGTAACAGTATCTTTATTAACAACATCCCAAGGGGTAATAAAACGATCCTTTGGAACTATAAAGGCATCTTTTTTCTCTTCACCTTTACTTTCATCTTTCTCTTCATCTTTATGATGATGGTGATGATGATGTTTTTCACTCATTCTTCTTTATGGTTATTCAAAATAATCAAAAAAAATACCATTTATGAAACGATACAATTTGTGATAAATGAATATTTACTTAGATAGAATAATATCTTCCATATTACTATCTGGTTCAAAAGTATTATAATTAATTTAATTATATAGATAAAAGAGAGAGTAGAAAAGAGTAAATATGAAGTAGATTTTGTTTTACTGTGTGAACAAGATATTAAAATAGTGAAAATGCTTAATGTTAGTAGAATAAAAGAAAATAGGATATTGAAATTCTGTGAAAATAGCTCCTTATTGAGTGATAGTTGTTTAAGCTGTTCTTATCCTTCAAAAATGCTTCAATTGAATAATTGTGGTGAATATATGATATATGAGAGAGAATATTATTCAAAAGATCTTGAAGAGATAATTGAAAGTAAATCCTTTTCAATTAGTGATATTGGTAGTGTTATATGTTCAATATGTGCTAATGTCATAGTGTTGAGTGAATATGATATAGTGGTTGATAATTTGAAGAGCAGTAATGTGATATATGAAGAAAATGGTGAAATGAAGTTATGTGATTTATGTTTGAATGAAATAAGAAAAGAAGAAGAAATGAGAGTGTATGATGTTTGTTTTAAAAGCCCAGAAGAGTTAAATGGATTAGAATGTAATGAGAGAAGTGTGATTTGGTCAATTGGCTGTATATTATATGAAATGATTTGTAAGAAATTACCATTTAATGAAGATAATAATGTGAATAAAACAATAAATAATATTGTGAGATGTAAATACAGTTTAGATGTAGAATGTGATTATGAGATGAAAGTGATGATATTTAGAATGTTAAAAGTGAGAAATGAAGATAGAATGAGTTTAAAAGAGTTGAAAAAAGAAATAATGAGAATGAGTGAATTATTGAAAGATAGAAATAATAATATATTGATATGTAGAGAAAGAAAAGAGATATTATATAATGATGATTATTCAGCTGTTGCACTTCCAATAATACATCTATCAAAGTATTATATCAATAATGACAAATGGAAAAGAATTCTAGATTGTTTAATAAAATCCTACAATAATAAGCCAAATGAAAGAATATTATCAATTCTATTAATGATGAAATTATACAAAGAACCTTATTCAATTATAGGCAAATTGAGATTTAAAAATCTTCACAGATGTAAATATTATTATGAAAAGTTAGATGAGATGATATTTAGTATTGACACTCCTTATCGTAACAAAGAAATCATCAAAATTAATTCACAATCTTTTTGTTTCTGTGAAGAAGGAATAAATTATTTATTTAGAATATTGAAATTAATAAATCCAACACAAATCTCTTTTAGTATAATTCTGATCATTATATTTATTAGACAATGCTACAATATTTAAAGAAGGTGTGAAAATACCAATCCAGTATCAGCCATTATTCATGTCATTTTTTTCTCAATTATCCAATTTACAACGGTTATATTTATTAGATTGTAATATTAACTCTTCACTTGTTGAATCTTTTATTAAATCAATTCCATTCATGAAATTGAATTATTTAGATCTTCAACGTATTTATAAGTTTAATCATATAATAATGAAATAGGGAATCCAATTGATCCAAAAGGATTCAAACTGTTACTTCCATATTTACGTTTATTAATCAACGAAAATAATGAATTAAATCTTAGAGAGATGTATTTGAATGATGAATCAATGATACTATTATCATCAGAATTATATAAATATCCAAATATTAGTAGAATAGATATAACGCTGAATAATATCCATTCCAAAGGATTAAAAGTTTTATTCTCCAAATTTCCTATTTCAAAAATCTCCTTTGATTTTAATGGAAGCAAAGAATTACTGATAGACAAAGATATTCCAGTATTGATAAAATACTGTATAGATTGTATTTATAGATTAATTTTGAGTAATTGTGAAATTGATGATGATTATTTCAAATCATTCATTTCATTAAGATTAAATGAATTAAAAGTAATAAATAGATTTTACTTGAATTGTATTATTTGATAATTCTCTAACTTATAGATAATAAACTAACATATAAAAGTATACAAATACTGATTAGCAATCTATCTTCATTTCCAAATCTTAAACAACTGAAGTTATATGGAAATGAGATAGGAGATGAAGGAATGAAAATATTATCTCCACATTTACATTTATTAAATGATTATTTAGAGATTAATTGTTCAAGTATAGTAGTTATTATCTTATATTAAATAGAAATGGGATTATCTTCAGATGGATTGAAATATTTGTTGGATGGTTTAAAGAGTATAAATGGAAAGGTAATACTAGATTTAAGTGGTAATATTATAGATTCAAATGGAATAGAGTATATAATGAATTATATAAAAGATAAAAATAATATAGAAAAACTATGGATTAATGGTATATGAAATATCATTTATTATTTGTAAATAGATAATCCAATTGGTAATAATGGATTTAAACTATTATTAAATAATTCAAAATTAATTGACAGATATGGTTATATGAATTTGAGCAATATCTCAATAGATAATGAGAGTGTAATATTATTAGCGGATGGAATTAAATCTATCAGAAGATGTGAAAAAATAAATCTAAATGGGAATAATATCAGAATGGATGGATTAAAATCAATTTGTTCAAAATCATTAGAAAATCAAAAATATCCATTTATAGAAATGAAGAACTTTTTATGGACAAATGAAGAAATGGAATATTATTTGGATTATTGTGTTAAAAAGAAAAGATGTTATAATCACGGAAAAGATGATTTTTCAAGTATAAGATATAGTTTATAATGAAATAGAAATGAATATTAATGATTCTCATATTTCATTAATAAAACAGATTAATTATGAATATCTTGATTTATCTAATAATAAAATTAGTTATAAAGGATTAAAAAAACTAATAGAATATTTACCAAAAGATGATGGATATATATCAATATATATACTAATAAGTGATAATCCAATAGGAGATGAAGGAGTTGAGATAATATGCAAATATGTAGATAAATTTGTTGTAAGAAATGAAAATTACACATTAAATCTTTCAAGTATATTATAAAATTAATATAATCATAATGTAAATAGGCATTGGAATGAGTGAAAAGGGATTAAAAGTATTAATAGATAGATTGAAGGATTATAAACCTTTAAGATATCTATATCTATCAGGAAATGTAATTGATGAAAAAGGATTGAAATTAATAATAGAAAAAAAAGAAGTGTTTGATTATTTAGATGAATTATCAATTACATTAAATGAAAATATAGATAAATCAGAATTACAATCATTCTTAAACACATTTTCATTAATAAAAAGAATCAAAATAAATGGAATTTCAGAAAAAGTTAAAAAAGACATTTCAAACGATTTTTTCAATGTTTATTAATTCACTATTATTGGATATATATTATTTTTCTTGCTTATATTCTAATTTTATACCCACTACTCATTCTATATAACATTTAACTTTAAAATAATTACAAATACAATAATATTAATACTCTGCTATTACAGTCATTTCTTCCTTCTGTGTAATGATTCTTAATTGAGTATCACCAGATGATATATTTACTACCAATCTATATATTTCTAACTAATAATCAACATGAAAACTATAAAGTGTTCTTATACAAAGAGAATCCAGAAAAAATCAACAATTTATCATATTATTTCAGTATATATTATATATACCATTTATGTTATTGATGATAGTAGTATAACCAATTCTTATGTTAGGATTAAGAAATTCATTTCTTTTTGATGTCAAGCCAAGTTTTTCTGAAAGATATCTTTTAGTTAAAGTTTATAAAATTGATAATGATTGACCAATGGATCGAAAAACTTAAAGCAGGCAAGCACTTAAAACTAGATGAACTGAAACAACTTGTTGAGACAGTATAACTATTTGTTGATTAACGATTTAGTCAAAAGAAATATTTCTTGAAGAAAATAATGTTCAGCCAGTACCAGCTCCAGTCGTAGTATGATTATTAACTGTTTTATAATTTGTACATAGATCTGTGGTGATATACATGGACAGTTTTATGATTTGCTACAGCTGTTTGATATAGCTGGATGGCCACCAGATACAAAATTTATATTCATGGTATTCTGTGTTTTGTGACTAATATTTAGGGAGATTATGTTGATCGTGGTTATAACAGTGTCGAAACTATACAATTGCTTCTATGTTTTAAAGTAAAGTATAAATATTCATTTTATTATAATCTTCAACAGATATCCAGATAGAATTATTTTGTTGAGAGGAAATCATGAAAGTAGACAAATATCACATGTATATGGATTTTATCAAGAATGTTACACAAAATATGGAAGTGCTGATCCTTGGGTTATGTGTACTGATTTATTTGATTATATGGGAATTGCTGCTGTATATATATATAAATATCGTAATATATAATAATAAATAGTTGGTAAACGATAGAATATTCTGTATCCATGCAGGGTTATCTCCATTGGTTAAAACAATTGATCAAATTCGTGTATTAGATCGTATTCAGGAAATCCCACAAGATGGAGCATTTTGCGATTTATTGTGGTCAGACCCTGAAGAAGTAGGAACTTGGGGAAGCTCAGCAAGAGGTGCAGGTTATGTATATGGTCATAAAGTAGCTGCACAAGTATAATATATATATATAACTATTTATTCATATGTAAATAGTTTAACAGAATAAATCATTTGGAGTTAATAGCAAGAGCTCATCAATTAGTTCAAGAAGGTTTTTGTTATATGTTCCCAGAGAAGAGTGTATGTACTGTATGGTCAGCACCTAATTATTGTTACAGATGCGGTAATTTAGCGAGTGTATTGTGTTTAAATGATCAATTGGAAAGAGAATTTAAGATATTTAGGGAAGTATTAATTATAACTATAACTGTATATGTATATAGGATCCAGATAAGCAAAAAGGACCTCCAAATAACGTATTTAAAACATTTTTTTAAATTATTAATATGTCTATATTTCTATTATAATTGTAAATATTTCTTTTTGAATAAATATAAGGAAAATAAAATTCAAAAGTTAAATTAATATCTCTTATCTTTAAAATGATTAATTAAAAAAGCAAAAAAGCTCTTCTTTTTGATATAGAGGTGAATATCTTTTGTAGATTCTTTTATCTGATAATATAAATCATCCAGAATAGTCAATCCTGTAACCAAATAATAGATTATCTCATATAATGGAAATGAGTATGTTAGAACCACTATTTCTTCTAATAAAAAGCTTAACAACATCACAATACCATATATTAATTTGATAGTAAGCTCTAATACAAACAAAATGGGGAAAACAATTATGCATTCACAACACAAAAATATTCCAATAAATTTCTATAACATACAATAAATATTCAACTAATGATATACTTTAATAGGTCTATAATTCCATGATTCAATTCTATTTTGTTTTTCATTGTATATTTTTCCTCTAGCAATAAGTGACAAGTTGTAAAACTCATTTAACTATGTAAACATTTTATAAATCAAATATATTTATACATATAATCTATATATGAAAGAGTAAACTTTTCTTATGATAAAAATAGGAGGAAAAAATATGAATATCCAATCAAGTATAATCTGTAAAGGAATTGACAAACCAAACATCATTACAAATAACAACATATACTTCATCAATGGTAGAAGATATAACAACAACATTGAATAATACCATTTATGAATTATAAGTGTAATATTAATGAGATTTAATACATATTTATATTCTCCTAACTTTGAAATAATTATCTCCAAATTATACTGATTAGAATATGTTGATAATGATTGAAATAACAACTCTGTATTACTCATTATTATTAAAATTGATGGGTTGAAATAGAATAATATCCACAATAATAATTGACCAAATATCATATCAAGCATAACATTATATTTCAATGAGTATTGGTATTTATCTCGTTCTATGCAGATAATAATAATATAACAACATTTAATATACTCTCTATATAATCTTCAGATTTGATTTTATTGTATATTAAATCATAATAATGATTTTGAATTATATGAGCTTTACTTAGATTATACAACAGTTTATAGATATAACTATAGAGTAACACTATTTAAAGATAATAATAATATATATATTTATTATACTAAATATGCCAAAACCAGATTGAAAAATAGCAGTTGTGAATGAAGGCATTTCATTGAAGAAATTAGTTGAAGCTGATTTAAAATACTTCTGTAATACAATCTAAAAAGGGATTAACCTATTATTTTCATACCATTTGAAGTAGTTTTTGATTTACTGTTAATTCTTTCGAATGATCAACATTATATTCACAATTTTCTAATAATTTTGGATAAAATACTACAGTTGTCTCTTCTGATTTGAATATATCATATTTAACCACACCCTTATCGATAATTCCAATGATTTCAAACTCAACATCAAAATCAATAATTCTTTTAACAAACTCATCATTATTCAATCTTGTTAATTCATATTTTATATCTTCTTTCATCAACTGATTGTTTGGTACAACTGACAACGAAAATGCATTATTCCTTGATATTCTACATCCCAATATATATCCACCTATTTCAATATCATTATAGTGCGACTCTGGCTCAAAAATATAATTTTTATTCATTTCTTTAACGAAAATTTTCGTTCACCTACTTCATTCTTTTTTTCATTTATATCGCTGAATACTGAATAGAAGGTAGATTAAATGGGACATTTGATAGGAACGTCGTTTGATTCAAAGTACTGGTGTAGTTTAGAACCGATTGGATTCTTTTTTGTACCATTTTCGACAGGAGCTCAATTATATGCATGGTTTGTGTTGCAAGTATATGTTTTTGAATTTATTCAATGATAGTCATATGTGATACCTTATGCATTCAGAGATGAAACATATTACTTTGTAACTCTATACTGTGGTATTCTATATACTTTTTCTATTATATCATATTTCAGAGGTATAAACGGATATAATATATTCTTTTATTATTAGCTGCATTTACAGATCCTGGGAGTGTTCCACAAACAGCACAACCTTATTATTATAATCAAGACGATCTTATTCGTCAATGTAAAAAGTGTCCTTTAGCATATAAACCAAATAGAGCTCATCATTGCAGTATATGTGAAAGATGTATAGTTAAAATGGATCATCATTGTCCATGGGTAAATAACTGCATAGGTTTAAAGAATCAAAAATATTTCATTTTATTTCTATTCTATTTAACAGTAATAGCAACAAATAATATATTTTTAACGTATTTTTTTATTTTTATATTTTCATTTATTATTATAATGTTATATAGGCTTATAAGGATAGCAAGATGTGCTAGATGTCATTCAGACCCAACAATGATCTTAAATATTATAGGAATGATCTTTCTTTCTATATTTTTTGGATTATTTACCTTCTGTATGTTATTTGATCAATTTGATTCAATTACCACCTCAGTTTCTGGCATTGATGCTTTGAAAAAAGATTATTCGTATATAAAATCAACCAGAGAAAGCTTGAGAGAAGTGTTTGGAGGAGATGGAAGGTTTTCTTTTGATTGGATTTTGCCAATTAAACAACATTACACAAATATATATGAAATTCAAGGATATATACCTGAAGAATATTCAGTACAAGAGCTGTGAGAATTGTTGATAATTAGTTTTGCATTTAGTAATTAATTATTTTCATTTTTTTGTCTAAAAGGTTTGATTTGAAGTGATCCTGAAACGAATATTTTTTTTGAAAGTGAATGTTTTAAATGTTGTATCATATGAGTATTATATGAATAATAGAGCCATTTCTGAAGATGACCCGATGTACCCC